>JAHZMV010003809.1:0-10845 GCA_027743765.1 Coecobrya sp. COE2 | reverse complement strand
GTATCATGTTCTAAACTACAAAAAGGAAGTATCCATTTCCATTTAAACTTCCTCTTTAAATTTTCAAGCTTCATGAACCTTCTGTCAATGTAAATTAAAGTGTATATATGACACGTCATTGTACCCATTTGCCCTTTCCAAGTGCGTAACCCTAAAAGAACTTGAAAGAAGCATGCGTGTGCCCAAGGCTTCTATGTCTATGTTTAATATTTCATATACACATTGCACATAATTATAAAAACAGTGGAAGCGGAAAGGAAAAAAGGTAAATAGTCTTTGTATCTGCTGTACTTGATCACTAAAAAGGAAAGGGAAAATTAAATCAACTTTAAACCCAGCTTCAATGTTTTCAAGAAAATGATATGAATCCCATCTTAGAATTGAGCTAAATTTATATTATACAAACTTTATTGAAGCACACATTATTTTTACTATGGTATGCATTTACACGGACATTACGTAACTTACTCTTCTTTGTTTCTTCACTGAATACAAAGAAGTTACCATTCCTTTATTGCTCTGTATATTCCTGTTTGCATTTATATTAGCTAACTAATCATGCCTTTTATCCTCCATGTTTGCTTTAAGAAATGAATCTGCATATTGCATAAACAAGCTTAAAAGGGGATCGACGAATAATTTAAAAAATAAAAGAGGAATAGGTCACGTCAGTAAAACAAGCAGCTTAGTTGAACGGAGCAGAGAGCACAGACCATCTTGGTGCTACTCGCACTAGAAAGCTCGAGAATAGGACCATAATTTTCGTTATTTTTTCCAAGGAGTCGACAGCAGGTCAAAAACAAAAGTCGGTTAATCATACCAACAGCAGCAACATAATAGTACAGTATGTATGCCAACATGCTTGCCTATTGTACTAGAAGTTCGCATTTCCCCATTTTTTATATAGGTATACCTATTGTATATTTTATTCTAATATATAAAAATCCAATTACAACTTTATAGTATACATATAGCTCTACTCTGACTGCGTCCTTTACGTAAACCATCATCAACGTATTTTTTCGCTGGTTCCTTCCTCCCTCATCGCAATTTTCTTTTCTCCGCTTTTCATCAAGTTTGCCTATCAAAGCTTCGTTATTTTTTCCAAGGAGTCGACAGCAGGTCAAAAACAAAAGTCGGTTAATCATACCAACAGCAGCAACATAATAGTACAGTATGCCAACATGCTTGCCTATTGTACTAGAAGTTTGCATTTCCCCATTTTTTTATATAGGTATACCCATTGTATATTTTATTCTAATATATAAAAATCCAATTACAACTTTATAGTATACATAGCTCTACGCTGGCTGGTCCTTTACGTAAACCATCATGAACGTATTTTTTCGCTGGTTCCTTCCTCCCTCATCGCAATTTTCTTTTCTCCGCTTTTCATCAAGTTTGCCTATCAAAGCTCGCCCGTTTACTCTACTATGTGCATTTATTCATTTTGTAATAAACGCGAATAGTTGGGACTACCACACGCTACAGTGTAGAGTATGTACAAAAGCGAAATGAAACACGAAACGAAGAGAGGGTTTCGTTTGCATACTCATTTGACAAAACAAACTGGCTTTGCCGCTCTTGCTTTCCTTTGGTACAACTAAAGTAAAGAAAGGCTTGAAAATGTAAATCAAGCTCGAAGGGGGGTCGACTCCCTCCCTTTAAAAGAATGGTCAGAGACAAATGGGCGAATCTATTTAAAGAATATATTAAAAGGAAATGAGAGCCGGGGAGAGGAAGAAACTATGAAAGTTTTTCTACTTGTGTGTACTCTGTATATCTATGCTTTCTTTTAATTCTTTCATTCTTTTTTTTGCCGGTGGTTCTCTGGGCGGTGATGCTGATGATAGCTATCATCGTCGTCGTCGTCGTCTTCATGATGGCGGTGGTGGTGTGGTGGAAGTTGGTGTCTGCTGGAGTGTATGTACACAATAAAAAGAACAAACTATAGCAATACATTTTCTTATTACTTTTCCTCACTTGCCTCTCCATCCTCTTCTTTGTACTTTTTATTTTGTTGTACTTACTCATTCACTCACTCTCTTTCATTCAGAGCGGTCCCTCTGTGTGTGTATGTGTGTGTGAATCTGTGAATAATAATATAACTTGTTCATGGCATAATCTTGCGAGTTCTCTCTTTCTCTTTGCCTTTTTGGCTTCTTTTACCGCCTTTTCTCCAAGATGAAGAGGAAATATGTATGCATAGCTTTTTATAGCTTAACTTGTCTATTACTTTTCACTCCTTTTCCGTCTTCATAGCGCTTTGTTCAACACTTTCTGTTTGTATGTTAGTTGAATGGCTGGGTCGCTTTTTGCTTTCTTCCTCCTTTCACTGTGGGAGAGCAAACAGGGCACACATCGTTTTACTCACACGAGCCATTTTAACGGATAAAATAACAAATTTTGTATAATTTGAACAAAAGAGCAGCAGAGAGAAGAGTGAGAGAAAAGAGTATGGAGAGAGGAAGTAGTATCAGTTGCACAGAGAAGAAAAGAGAGTGAGTGAGTGTGAATGTGTGTAGCGGAGTATGTATTGTTAAAACAACTTTTCTGAGCGTTTATTGCTAAAATGTAATTTGAAAAAGCTGCACTCTTCCTCCTCTGCTCCAAACGAAAATATATATTTTTGCGCCGGTACTTATTCACCATTTTATTTATGTATTGCCGCCAACGTCGTCGTTGCTACTGCTGCTGCCACCATCATCACCATTACCGCTCTACTTTTTCCTCCTGACTTTTCCCCACTACTTCACTAAAACTTATTTGGCTTCTTGCTTCTCTCTCGCAAAGGCGTATAAAGATAGTGAGTGAGTACACTTTTTGGTCCTGGTTTGGCCTCCAGGAACCTCACTCAGTCAGTATTCAACAAGATTGGTTATAAATAAGTCGGCTCTGCAATATTTCGTCCTCAGCCGGCGACGCTTCTCCTTCCGCAGAAACGTTCCAATCGACACAACAGCATTACCACGAGCCTTACACATCATCGTCACTTGATACTACTCACTCAGTCAGAGTTGAGTCACATCCCATCTCTCTCACGTCTGAGGAAAAGGGTTTGCTCAGTGTTGTGTAGCTATTCAGTTAAAAGCAAAATAAGTAAAAATTCTTGGAAAAAGGCAAGAAGCATCAATTCAACCAAAATCCATCTCATTTTACTTTCCTTTCATCCCGCAAACGCTCATCGTGATAACTTATATCGTACCCGCTACTTACCTATAGGTATATGTACATATGTACATACATGTGACTTGTAGGTACAGCAGAACTATACAGCTAGTATACTGCGGTAACAACAAGTGACATTCAGCTCACGAGAATACCAGAGAACTTTGTAAGGAGCAGTGTATATTTGTGCTATATTGTGACTCTGTTTTGCTCATGTACTTCCAGCCATATTTTCACCGCATGCATACTTGTATAAATTCAGTAATCCGTTTTGAAAATATACAAGAAACCTATATACATACTGTCATGTTGTGTGTATGTTGAAATACCCACCTCAGGACACAATAATATAATATTGATGTTGTGTTAGCATTATAGCCAAAAGTCACCTTTCACCGCGACGACCCAGTGAAAGAGGATAATAATACGTTGGGGCGGTTGTATATACTTCTGCTTTTGTATCATCATCGTTTGCGGTCACAGAAGAAAAGTATCTTAAGGAGGGATGGGAGAGAAGACACACAATACAATAAGCCAAAGCCTGGAAACTAAAGAAGAAAAAGCCATTGAATATTATGGTGGCTTTTGGAGATGCTTGTGCTGGTCCAGGCATTCATATTATATGGAGCTTTAAGAAGAAAATTGAGGAGATCCATTTTCTCCTTACATAAACTTTGAGCGTACTCCACCATCTCTTCTTCTTCTATCTGTGTACTTTGTCATCATTCTCATTCACTCACCACCACCGTCATAATAATAACATAATACACAACACAAAGTCACTCACTCATACTTTGAGTTAGTGAGTGGATGCCATGAATAAGGCAAACACGCAGGGCGATATTGGTGTAGTGTAGATCCATGTATCATACTTGTATTTTAGCCTCCAGTGAAGAAAACTGTCTTCTATTCTTGATGCGATTCTGTTGTTAGATAGTTTACTTATCTATCCGCTTCAGTGACTCGCCTTTGTAACCCGGCGAAAATTCATGTGAACCAGGAAACTACTGGAAGAAAGTGAAGTTCAGAGTACAACTAGGTATATAAGATGTACGATACACGTATGTATTCCTGTGTGGTGGCGGTGATGATGATACCGTGAAACTGGCACTACTACCTATACACACTGACTTAAGGACGGTATTGTGAACGGCATGTCTATAATATGTCCTCTTTTCTACTAACAACAAAGTCATCATCAACGACATCATCTCAACGCGTATTAAAGCTCCACTCTACGAAATCTTATAAAGTGGCTTTAGATAAGTTGGTGTGCTTGTATGTAGTCGGCAAGATTGTTGATGGTGAGCATAAGGGAGCATGGCAGCATTTTCACCTTATGTATATACTAACCTACCCATGTAAGGGAATCTTTTTTAAGGAGACAAGCTCTTGAAGTGTTCAAGTCTCTACTTCCGTTTTCTATTACTTATTTTATATTGAGCTATGTCCATCAATAAAACAAAGTGGATATGGTAAATAAGTAAAATTCATATATCTAAGCATATTATTTTTATGGATTCAAGTCCGTTCAACTCTCTTTCTGTTCTGGACATTAGCTTTTCATCCAACAACTACACATATTGCATATCTCACTGACACTTTGTAATATGATGCAAGTGCCATCATTCATTTCCCAGTCACACTTTCGAAGTAAAAGGAGTCGTCGATTGTTACGTTTTGTAAAATGTGTATACACACATATAATCCATTAAAATGTATAATATTTCTTGACGTAGGGCTTGAATTTAAAATTCCATAATTTTTAACCTATTTGCCAAAGTATTGAAGTATCAGTTAGCAATTAATCAAACTCTGGAAATACCAAAGAAGGGTCCCAAAGGAACTTGTCGGTTGTTATTTTTTCCATAAACGTTTCCCCACTTTATTAAAAGTTTTAATGCATAAAAAGCATGGTTATTATATTACCATGCAGCAGGTCTAATGGTAATATGACCTTTTCTTGTTGCTTGCAGAAAATTTGCCAACTTACTAATAACTTTGGCCACTTTTCCCTAATGTAAAACTAACAAAAATAAAAAAGTTAAAAAGAAACTCTTGAAAAAACGTGTATAGTGAGAGAAGAATGAAATGAAAGCGCTATGTAGGGAATTGTGAATCGGAATTCCCTTAATAGACTTTTGTACTTTGGTATATATTTTCTTTCTTCTGCCGTAACGCTTACGGTGATGCTGGTGTTACATGGCCAGGAGCTTTAAAAGTATGCTTTCATATGCATATCAACATCAAGCGAGTACCTATGTACAACTTCCTGTTCTTCGCTTGAAACTTGATACAGCAGGCTTCTAGCGTACACACAGTATAGCTTTCTGTGTAACTTCCGTTTCTCCGGTGAACAATAACTACTCACTTGCTGCTCCTTCTCCTTTTAGTTTGTTATGACTATATTATACTTTATATTGTGTGTACACACCTATCTTGTTACCATTTTTCACTTACTAGCTAGCTCAACACTCCTCTTTTTAAAGAGAAGCAAAAAGAAAGTTTTCTAAAATGGACTGTATAATAATATGTAGTCATCATGACTATCTCCTATTGCTTTCACTCCGCTTGTTCATTGTGCTCATAGTTCTTTTTCTCTCGGCGTAGTCATCATTATCTGCATACGACGATAATAATAATAATGCACAAAGTGTGCAGAATGGTGAACTAAAAGTAATAACGGCATCATCATTTTCGTCATCATATAATATATTTGCTTCCATGTTAATAAAAAGAAAACTTTCTCTGAAAACAGCGATGCATATTATACTTCAAGTTACTTTTCAAGTACAGCACACGTATGCATCACGGAGGACCGAGTTTGTAGAGCAGAGAATTTTGTAAAGTGCAACCGAGCAAGACGACAAAAAACGTGGAGAATAAGTAATTTTCTAGTTTCACCAGTCTCACTATACTTCTTGCTTTACTTGTTTGTAAAAATGTATATGGAGATATACAGGCCGTAAAAAGGTATTATAATGGCTGTTGTGATTGCATAGGTAAAAGCGTAAAATGTGTGCTGAGAGAGTTGTGAAGTGGCGATGATGATATATTTAATAGGTTTTTGGTTGCAAGTTGACGGCACTGATGGCCAATGATGATGTTGATGGTGATGAGCACGACGTAAAAAGGCTCCGACTCACAGACAAAGTATATCGATGCTTGTATTATCATCAGTAATCAGTACAGGTTTTCTCAGAGTGAAACTTTTCCCATGTAAAATGCATTACTTATTATTATGACTATGTATGTGTTCGGTACAGAATCCTACATACAGTGACTGTATTACAGTCAGTAGGTAGATAGGTAGTCACACAAGTGGGTAAAATTTTACTCATTATAATAAATATATAGATACGCACAGCAAAAGTTGTTAACATGAATTTTCATGCGTTATTTACTGGAAAAGAAGAGCTGTTTAGTGTTCGTGATGATTATATTGATGGCGATGTGAACGAGATTTATTTCAGAAGATAAATACAACAATGCAATCCTACATCAGAATAATACAAATATACAATATACTATACACCTCGACGCTTTCCCATTGAATGCCATTTGTACGACACCGGTTTTAGGAGCAATAAGATTTTAGGCATTTGAATGAAATGCTAACACATTTTGAGAATGATGTAATAGTTTCAAGTATTCATACAGTTGCCCATTTGATATTTTGGTGTTATGCAAGGTATATAGATGCAGGATAGTTGACTGTAAGCAGATATGCCTGCCGGTAGATTTTCGCTAGTAGAAGTCCAGGTTACTTATTATAACATTATTTTATAAGGCTGAGTCCTATACCTAACCCTTAAGGTTCCCGCTGGTGACCCCCGCAACGGCACCAGCTAGCCAATGTCGCCTGCGAGTTGTCGCATGGAGCTTATCATAGACTTATCGTCGCCTCACAGTTTCGCGACATCATGATAACTGTTCGAATGCATGCATGCTCATGATGAAAAAAGTAGTGTACATAATGATATAAATTATAAATGCACTTTCTTGACATTTTCAAATGTATTTTCTTGTTTGCGGCAAGTATGAACTATGTACATATGTGACGGAAGCTTCTTGTTCAGTAAGCCTGTGAATAAACTGTTATACGCTAGCCATTACATCCTGATAACTAAAATTAACGGTAATTTAAATCTATCCATTAAAATTAATTACTCATGAGCCATTGTAAGCACTGTAAATTTTAATAATTTTCGTATTAGAAGCAAAATGGTGAGGCCCAACAAACAAACTCTGCAAAGGCGGAATGCGCTTCGGGAGATTAACCAACTTAGGAAGGACAATAAGCGTAGCCTGGAAAGCGTCAACAACCCTTCCAAGAAGTTGAAACACGACAATGAAGTCACTATACTGCAAGTCGACGGACCGGCCATTACGACGAGACCATGTCCAGTATCGGTTTCAACCCAGTGTTCATTTAGGGACCAAGCCGAGACAAAAGAAGCTGGAACTCAAGTGAATCAAGTGACCCGTAGAAAGCTAACACCTCTACCGTTGGAAAGTAGCTCATTTAGCGAAGGCCGACGAATAGTTAACCTTCGTTCACTTGACACTGTGATTAACGCAGTTTCTTTTCACTCCTCATTCTGCATTAACGGACCGGTTGAGAGATCAAAGGAAAGTAAAAACGGACTCAACACTAATATTGTCTATAAATGCGGGTGCGGTAAAGAATTTCACTTATCGTCTGATGGGCCTGGCGATTCATTACCCATAAATGATGCGGTTGTTTGGGGAAGCACACAATCAGCTATTGGTTTCAAAGCGACCACTCAACTTTTGGCAACATTGGATCTTCCTCCTCCGTCTTATGCAAAATTTAAGAAACATCAAGATACCTTCCATTCCGACATAATGAAAGCCGTGGACATGGACATGAAGAAATGGGCGGAAAAGGAGGCTGAGCTAGCAATTGAGGCAGGTGATATTGTTACCATCAACGGCAACGAATATCCAGCAATAACAGTAATTGTCGATGGAGGATGGAGCAAACGTTCGTATAAACACAGTTTTAGTGCGAATTGTGGAGTGGCTGTTATTATAGGAGCCAGAACGAAGAGAATCATCTATATGGACACGAAAATTCGAACATGTTCAATATGCGACGGACGAAAAACTGGTGGAGAAGTCCAAAACCACATTTGCTACAAAAACTTCAAAGACGCGCCAACTGGGATGGAGAGTGAAATCATTTTTGAAGGATTTAACAAAAGCATCGAATTGTACAATCTCGTGTATTGGAAATTCATTGGCGACGGAGACAGCTCAGTCCATGCAAGAGTTCAAAATGTGTACAAGGACATACAAGTGGAGAAAATCGAATGCTCAAATCACGTTGTTCGAAACTTCACAACACGGTTGATTGAAATAAGTACGGACAAAGTTAGAAGTAAGGAATCCCTCAAAATTTCTCTTGAAGAACGAAGGATATTTAATCCAACAGTGTCAAGATTCAGAAGCGGATTAATTCAAGCAATTTCCTACCATCACAAAAACGAATCACAGTGGATTGAACTTTATAATGACATAAAAAACATGCCATTTCACATTTTTGGCCAGCACGATAAATGTAAAAACTACTTTTGTGATGGGGGAAAACGAAACGAGCAAAACCGTGTGCCGATGATCTCTGAGAAGCCTTTGTGGAAAGCACTTGGATCCGCCCTGGAACGTCCGGCGTCTCTGGCAAAATCTCTCGTGCTGAAAGAATCTAGCAATTGCGCCGAATCGTTTATGTCTGTAGCCTGTAAATTCATCGAAGGAAAACGTAAAAACTTTGGACAACGTTATCTTTATCGTATAAGAATGGCCGCTGCAGTATTTTCATATAATGAAACGTCTTTCTGGTGCGACAAGGTTCTTGATTTTATACATGGGAAATCTGGAAGCGTTTATTGGTCCAATAAATCAAATGAAGCTGCACGTGAAAGAAAGAAAAAGAGAACATATTCTGTTAGAAAACCACTAAAAATACCACAATTGGCTGCAGCGAGCTTCCAGTACGGCGATAATCCTCAAAGACCGGATCTTCCTGAAGATGTGTTACAGTTGAAAATTTTAGAGAAAAGGTCATCTCTTCAGGTGTCAATACAAGAAGCGGCTGATATTGAGAAAACCACAAGGGAACAGGCCGACTCAGCAGAGTGGTTCCGTCAACGCAATGGCAGAATAACTGCATCAAGGGCTGGTGCAATTTATAATTTGCGAAACCGAACCGACAACACGTCAACTTTGAATGATTACTTTGAGCGGAAAAACATAACCGTTGGTATGAATAAAGCAATGGGATACGGCAAAACTAACGAGCCAAACGCAATTGAAAAGTATGAAGATGTACGGGGATTGCCTCGTGGAACTGTTCAGAAAGCTGGATTAGTAGTTTCTGTGACAAATGGAATTTTTGCTGCTTCCCCGGATGGCTTTGTTGGTTCGGATGGCCTGTTAGAGGTGAAATGTCCCTACGCGCTTTACACCAATCAAAAGCCTGTTTATTGTTGGCCAGACATATCTAAGAGTTCCAGTCTATGGAAGGACGCAAATGGGGGATTGCATTTCAAACAACGCCATCATCATTACTTACAAGTAATCCAGCAGTTGTACGTAACAGGAAGACAGTGGTGTGATTACTTTGTATGGACCGAGACAGACTATTCTCTTCATCGTGTTTCAAGGACCCCTCAAACAGATGAGCTTTGGAGCAAAATACAACAGAAAAATGAAAAGTTTTGGGTAGAGGACCTCGCTCCCGAACTCGTCGATTCTCGGTTCGAAAGAGGATACACCGAATACCGGTGTCCAGAAGCAAGGGTCGGAGAGAGAAAGAAGAAAGCAGACAAAAAGAAAGCCAAGAAACTATGATTTGTTATATTTTTTGTATGTAGGGAGGTTTGTGTGAGGTTTGGAGTTTATGTTGTTACTTTGTTCACTATTTTCAGTTGTTTGGTGCAATTATCGCTTAATTACTACTTATGTTAAATATTATTCTGCGAGATAACACGCTGAATAAACAGAATATTTAAAAGTACGGGTTATCAATGTGTTTCAGTGTATTTTACTAAAAGTTGAAACCGCAACAAGAATGGTTAGTTATTTGTGTACATTTTTGTTTCTTGAAGTACCATCGAAATGTTCGTCGTTTTAAAGTTATAATGGATTTTAGATGGCAGTTTTAGCGTCACTTTGCATGGGAGCATTGATATAATGCATAATGAATATAAAAATGAAAAGGATTTACAGAATGCAATTTAGTGTGGTCACTGTATCATTTCTTTCCCGATATCACGCCGGTTATAGTAGAAAAAAATCATTTGAATTTTGACATAACGGTCGGTTCTGTATGGATCGATGTGAGTTTGTAAGCTACTTTCACCGTCACTGGAATGGTAGCCACGTTGGCGTCAATGCTTTCTTCTTAGCAACGAAGTAGCTTGGCCATTCATGATCCTTCCTTAAGTGGATGAGTCCGTTAGATAACGAGTTGAAATATATGAATTTCTTAAATCAACTCAATCAATGATAAAGACAGATTTGTGTAGTGATACTGTCATAACTTACTGACACCATACTGTATAGATACCGTTCACCATATGGTTCGATCAAATCAAACTGCCATTTTTATACATCCGTTTGTCATTTTGAATATTTTTTGTACGGGTACATAGG
>JAHZMV010003808.1:0-11485 GCA_027743765.1 Coecobrya sp. COE2 | reverse complement strand
CGGTAATATATACCGCCTCCCAACCAACTTCCTCTCTGATACCCCTTTTACTGAATCAAGCTCATTCCCAAATAACTTACCAAAACCGTTCATGGAATTTCATCAAAATGGATTGTACAAAAAAAACTCTTCCCATTAGAAGTACGCTGTTCTAAGTAGAAAACTACGTTATATGGATGCGTGGGTCTGTCTGTTCATGAACATGATATCTCCAAAACGGTTTGGAATATTTGAAAATATGCTTTCACGAATCGAGAACTTATAGTATATATTCCTATTTACTTCACCATTTCATTCTAGAATGAGTACCTGACGCCCAATTCGAATACTTCGCTCAGGGGGTGGGGACAAACACACAAAGGTCAACGGTAACAATACGCTGACACTTATTATTAACACATATTCTCATAGAGGAGTGCATACTCAAGCTGTCAGTTCATTGCTGTTTTATTGGAATTGTTTACTTTTTAATAATTATTTATCTATATAGTTCGCTACCTGTTTATATCGATTGTCTGGTTTATTTTGTAACAACTGGGTGGGTATAACAAACGTTACATGAATTGCGCCCGTGTTGCCCATGCAATGCGCCAAGACTGGCAAGGTTAACAATTTAAAATATGGATAAAGATTAAGCGCGAAGAACAAGAGTTAAATAACTTGCGTTTGTGTTTACAATAGCTACAATCCAATACACATATTTAAGTTGTTTTCAGAATTTTAATTGTGAAAGGAAATTGCTGCATTTAAGAAACACACTGTGGATGAATGCCTAATAATAATATTAAAAGCATTCGCATACAAAATACATAAGTTTCATAATACTCATAACTGTCCTTGCAATCATTTTGATGCCAAAAACCTTTAGTGCGAATTTACTTTCTAATCTGCCAACTATTATTGTGCTATTTATTTTTTATATTTAAGTAATGATAATTAAGTAAAGAATCCATTGCAGTTAATTGGTTTCGTAATCTGCACTAAAATACATGCATACCAAGAGTCTGGAGTATTCCACGTAACATCCTTGTGCCTTCGCCTTACGCACAAGTACTGTGGACTATGGAGTATTCTAAATGTGAGCTGCGAGATCCGAAACTAAAAGTTGAAAGTTTATTTTAGAATAGTGAAAGTATATCTGACGAAAATCAGCTCCAAAAAAGTTTTGTTTCTCTATTGTTGTGCTTATGTTAGGAAATAAACGTAAAATTCATTTTAAGGTCTAAAATGTTCGTGTAGTTACACAATCCGTAGTATACGCACAAACAAAATATAACCGTTTAGGTGATGGAAGCTATCCGATTTGGAAACATAAAAAACTATACATCCAAACAAGAGCAGTGTAACCGTGAAGACGACACAGATTGCTGATGCTAACGCTAACTCCTTTTATGCGTTTTGGTTTTCGTACGGAACTGAATGATGTGTTTTCAGATAAATGAGATCATATTAGGTAATGCGAATGGATCATGGTGGTGTTTTGCATAATATACATTGTGTGGAACAAGAAGCTCCTCTTTTCATTTGGAGTGGTTGGTCTTTTCGTACTTCTCCTTTAAGTGAAGGAGTGTGGAAAGTAAAAGATGAGCTGAAAGTCAGAATATATAGGTATTACATAGATTCTCCTTTTCGTCCTCTTTCAATCTTTATAGGAAAATCTGTCTATAAGTATTAGCGTGTTAGAGACTTGAGGAACTTTTTGATGTTGTTTTGTGTATAATCGAGTGGCTGGTTGGTTGCATGCTCCGTTCTTAACTTGGGTTGATTATGCATAATAAAATGCGTATTATGTACGTTGGGAAACCAACCGTTTTCTTTATCGCTTATGCTCTTTGTATCTCTGTCCATGCCCGTGGATTTCTGACACTTATTGTTGGATAAAGAACATTGAAACATGACACAGGGGTTTACTTCCACGTGAAAAATACTACTAAGCAATCTGATCATGAGCAAATTCAAACATATAATTGATGCAGAGATTGAAGTAAAAAAGACGATGAGTATTAGAATAGTCGAGTACAGACAAAAATTCAATTTAGAATTACAAACCAGTAATAAAACAAGCATCTTCAATGAATGAATGTATGGAAGTCTATCATTTTATTGCGTGCGTTCTTATCTGAGTTGCTTTGATAAATTTCATGTTTAGTTAAAGTTAAATACATACATATTATTATAATGATTATTACATTATTATTATTGGAAATTATTACTCGACCATTATACGTACATACATAAGCTTTTGTTTTACAGTAGTTTTCAGAATTTATTTTTTTCATATGCCTAGTTAATAATTTGTGAAATGCATATATTACACAAGACAAGAGAACATTGCATTTCTTACAACCTGTGTTAATTAAAATAAATTAAAACTATTATATAGTTACATAATTAATTATAAACTTAATTTAATTGCTTTACTTGATGTACTGCTTACGTATGTATTTGGAACATCACGGGGACAAGCTTACAAATGTACTTGAAAGGAAGAAGCTACTTTACACTTACAGCTTTTGGTTTGGTATGCTGATTTAATGACAAACAAAACTACTTTGGATTCTAGATTTCATAAAGCGATTCGTTGCGAATATTGATTGAAAATAATTTATTGTTTTAATAAACAGCTTGCAATTAAATATTTAAGTACTTAGAGATGCAACTTATCATTTTATCATCTGTATATATTTTCAAAAGTATATAGTACTTAAAACTAAATTATGTAAAAATTAATAAACTATAGCATCTATTCTATCCAATACTGATTGCACNTATTTAAGTACTTAGAGATGCAACTTATCATTTTATCATCTGTATATATTTTCAAAAGTATATAGTACTTAAAACTAAATTATGTAAAAATTAATAAACTATAGCATCTGTTCTATCCAATACTGATTGCACTTGCAAATTGCAAGACTGTGATTAAGAATGAATGTATCATGTTATAAATGTGCCTGTCATTATAATATTTTTTATAAAAACAACACTGATTTTTTAATATTATTTCTTTAAGAAGCGGGACGTGTAAAATGTTTTAATGCAATTTTTCAGTGATCACACCTCGTGACACTTACATATTATATGTTCAGGTTGGGCATAATATTACGTTGTAAAGCCTGCTTATATTTTAAGGGGTTTATTAAATATTCCTAACATTTTATGTTGATGTCATACATTATATTAGATTTGCTATGATGATCCACTACATTATACAAACGTACATACTTCAATCATTGAATCGATCTATATAATGTAGTTTTCCTTACGTATGTATTGCTGATCTACATATATAATATGATCATATATTTTTTCTTAGTCAAATAAAACATTCTTTGCTTTCACTCCTTAATTTTTGATTTTCGATGTTCATACAAACATTAAATCAAAGTATGACGAAGAGAATTGGCTATATGAGTGGGGTAAGATTGTTTACAAAATATAGGTAGAGTCAATTAATATAAAGTACACTACGATCAGCATTGGATTGTAATTGTATTTCTATACTAATTATTACTGCCTACACATATAACATCGTATATAGTACATAAATCCATTAATATCAATAAGATAATACCTAAAATATAGTGAAATGTTTGTTGTACTAATAATGTTTTATATAATTTTTACATGTTAGTATCATATACCCAACATTGCAAATTGCAATTGCAGTATTGACTTTGCCACCTCTATTTTAACTCTTATGTAGGTCAACTAAAGGTTTGTCTTTCACCAGCTTTCTGCTATTCATTTGATGCCTCTTGCTCTACTATATTGCAGTTTTATTGATTACAACAACTTATAGTATGCAAGTACACTCTATTATTAAATTGTATTGCTTTACAAATATAACCTAATATTGCCGTACAATGGGATACAGTGAATTCTGTAAGTAATTCACTGAGTAACATTATGAGGGGGAATCAGGCATGAATAATTGGGCTTTTGTTATTTACATCTGAAATAATATAATTTTTATAGGAACAAGTTTAAAACATTATATTAGTACGTACACATTATGTGGTATATTTTTTTGCATAATGAATTTCTTGATTGGATTCAAGGTTCATACCTCTCTGTAATGTACAAATTTACTGTTAAATATAGTTGTAATAATAAACAGTAGTCTTAATAGTATATTATTAGCTTGGGCCAGGGAGAGGATATAACAGTACAACTTAACTAAGTTGGTAATATTCCGGGGCATAGTCATTGGCAATATTGGTCAAAAAATTAAAATCTGAGGACGAACTTTCAGACTGATGTCCACCTGAAGAAGCGTCAAAATAACCCGGATATGCTTGAGCGTAAGCTACAGAATCACTTCCTCCTCCGGCCATACCCACGTCATGCTGCCCACCATGATGGAATGCGGTAGCTGATGAATTAGCTAAATGACTTTGATGATGGGATGAATAACCAGATGTGGGGTCTTCATAATAACCTGAATCGCTGGTTTGCTGTCCAGGGAAAAATGAATCTACCGAATCCACTCCAGCGTTGCCTCCATACGCAGGAACCACATTGGAAGTACTAGAATAAGGCGAACTGCTTGGTGCATTATGGGAACCAGAAGCTGATGAGGTTGACGAAGGATACTCTACTCCAGGAAGTGCACCTTGTTGATTTGAGTAATTTGTCCCTGGGACGATATGATGATAATATGATGACATATTACCACCTGAATTTCCTCCTCCAGCCCCACCACCCGGAGTTACGACAATGTGTGGAGTTTGAGATTGTCCTTGATTTTGTTGACTTCCGGAACCGTAATTTGCTCCACTGCCTCCTGGAGAGTTCCCAAAAGTGTTGTAATGGGAATAACCATGAGCAGCAGCATTTGGGCTTGTAGGCATTACGGCTGCTGGTCCAAAAGCTGCTGCTATTCCTGATTCTCTGCATGTTCCTCCTGCTCCCACAAGATCTGCTGTTGTGGAATACCCCATTCCATAACCACCTGCTGTACCAGCATTACCACCAGCACCACCACTGCTGTTTACTGTTCCGGTTGAATGATGATAGCCACGATTTTCTTGAGGATAACCACCACCCTGACTGGTGTAGCTACAATATGCAGTGTTTTCTGGAATATTTGTGCAACCGTATGGACCATATCTATCTGATACATTATTCATTCCATTCTTTCCACTCCTTCCACCTCCGCTTTGATGATGATGGTTTTGTAGGGTGGCTGCAGCCACAGGACTGCTTCCGCCACTTCCACCGCTACTTCCATGAAGACTGCTAGCTTGGAACCGGCTAGTCATTGCTGAAATCCCATTCATGTAACTTTCATTCCCACCATATTTACTATTCACTTGAGTTTGTTGCTGTTGTTGCTGATGGGAAGAAGCATACCTTCCAATTGTGGAACCAACTGGACTTACATTACCATACTCATAAGAACACATCACCGATCCCGTGTTCATCGGAACTGATGATGTCACCGATGATAACTGATTTTGAAGTTGCTGATTGCTGCTGTTATTATGATGATTTTTACCTCTACCCCTGGACTTTGGGGTAACTCCGGAAAGACAAGACTGCTGTTTGTATTGCTGTTTTGTGATATGGCCGCCTCCTACACTTGAACCGGGTACTTTCTCTATAGGCGAAATTTTAGTATCCACATGTGAACTTTGATTATTGCTATCAAATGGATTGACAATGATACTATGACTTGAAATATTGCTATTACTGGCATTGCCACCACTAATCTTTGGGAGATCAGTTGATGACGAAGATTTCTTCCCAGCCCCATGATGGTCACGGCTAATTATGCTGTTAGAAGAACTACCACCGCACATGGGTTCAGTTTTGAGCACAACAATATTTTCTCCAGTGGACACGCAGGTCGCTAACCCTGTTGCGTCTAAGGAAAGTTGTGATTGTTGCAAAAGGTGGCTATTGTTAGAATTACTGTCTTTATAATATGATGAGTTATTGTTATCGGTAGGATTTCCCAAGCTGCTACCCATGCCAATGGTATTACTATTGCCACTATTACTACTGTTGCTTCCACTCGATTTCCCTTTGCTTCCACTGTTTTTCGAACCGCTGTTGCTTGCAGAAGTGATACTCGAATTGTTGGCATTGCCCCCAGTTGCGGCGGAGTTGGGTGATGCTTTGATGGAATTGTTATTGTTATTATTATTGAGATGCTTATCTCCTCGTTCAGTACTTCCACCACCAGACGAGGAAGAGGATAGTGTCAGAGGAGAAAGTGGTGTCATGAGATCACAGCTTTGGCAACTTTTCTTGTCCTCGGATGGAGAACCTAGTGCTGTTTTGCTGCTCGTGCTTCCAGAGTCCCCACTTCCTTTCGATGATTTCCCGTCTGTCGACTTTTCGCCATCTTCTCCACCAGAGCTTTTGCTTATTGTCTGACGCTTGTGCTTCATACGACGATTTTGAAACCAGACTTTTACCTGGTGAATGTACAAGATAACATTAAGGCATTAGTATGAGTATTACAAGATATTATGATTGTATCCACCGTTCTAAATCATAACACCACTTTTTTGTCTTGGGTAGTCAACACAAAATATTCAGGATTTAAAGCAACGAAACATTTAATAATTGACATTCTTTTGAATACTCATCGTGTTTTAAGTAACAATTTAGCATGTATTCTGATATTTTTAAACGCATGACATGCGATTTATATAATGCGTATGATGACTTTCAATGCAGATTACAAATGTATAAAAATTATTACATGGTTCTTGTACTACCAATTCTTTAAAATCCTTTTGTTCCCAAATAGCCCCCATTGACGAAGTAGTAAAAGCTAACCAGCTAGAGAAGAAACATAAAAAAGAGTGTTCCATTGCATTACATCTCTACAGCATGTTGAACTGGTTATGTGCGTGTATGTGAAATAGAGTGGATGAAGAGTAGTCTTCTGTGTACAACTTTCAATACTGATCTATGGATCCTATTAATCTTTCTCGGTTGGAGGTGTAGACGGGAAACAAACTATTAGTCGTAAAGGGTTAGTCAGCTAGTCACTCATTGAAAACATTAATCTTATGCTTTTCACTCGAAGATACGGTTTCATTGCATTGATATATCAGATCGGTGTGTGCCATTTTATAGCTACACGAAAATACGGAATTCCTTTGTATACTTCGTGATGTTCAGTTTACTACTTTTACCATGCGATAAATGTCACAATTTGCATCACATATAGATACATTTTTATGTACGTAAAGCAAATAACAAAGGAATACAAGTTGTTTATGTCAGCAATCAGCACACGACTCAAGAACATTTTTATCCTCTATGGTTTTTCGGGCTGGTAAGCAATAAAAGAAAAGGGTGTGTATTTTATGTTCAAATTAATCCAAAATAGATAACAGTGCATAATTTATCAAAGTAAGCCCACTTCATTCAAGTTCGTAAATAAGCGCTTGATGATGGGATAAAAGTGTCTCATTTCTTTAATATTTTCTACTTTTTCCTCAATAGTGAATAGCTCATGATATAATGTTTTCTTTTTCAATTTGAGAAAAAACCGAAAAAACATACAATCAAATGAAAACTAACAACATTTTTAAAAACTGAAATGTGTAGCCTAACACCAAGTAAAAGATGACTAGGTAAAAGTAACTATTTAAATGCATCCGCAGAATTTAATAGTATATCATTTTACTGATTCATTTTAGTTTTCATTTCATTAAAAAATATGATTACAATCAATAGACAAACTCTGCTACAAATTTTCCTACATATTTAATAAAAAAGAATGTCGTAAAGTAACAAATCAATGTAGTGCAAACGCCGAATGTGAGTAAAAGGTTAAAAATTGTGCCGAAAGATTACAAACAATATTACTGTATTAGAAGACAAAGTTTAAAAGTTTTTTTTATCGCAGAGACGAACAAGTACACACATCAAAAAATGTGACGCGTAAAATAAAAAAAGACAGGAACATCATTGACAGAAAAGTTGGATAGTTGGAAGAGGAAGTATGCAAGTTCTCGTGCTTCTGCTATGGCAGGCACACACAATATTATCATGTAAAAACTTGTATGAGACGCAGAAAGAGTGGATTCAAAGGAAAATAGCTAAAAAGGTTTATTTTTTATGCTTGTGTCGTTGAGAGTAGTGATTGATGTGTGCTTTCTTCTTGACTTAAAGTTACATCTACATTGTACATACACAGAATAATACATTTCCCCCTGAACAAGTAACAATGTCATAGGCAAAATCTTTCGAAATGAACGAATTCTCAGTCCTCGTTCATATTCTCATTTACAACATACATATATACAAATGTATGTATATACCTAAATCGGATATGCGATGTGTACATTTACAAACTATTTTACATTGGTAAAATATATCCTCACCCGTACTCATTGCTACTCTATCATATTTTTCTGATGTGCATATAATCATAATCGTCATCAACTAACTGGCAACTCAAATGTCACTTACCCTTACTTATGCCTCATTTTACCCCTTTTACACGTAAAAGGCATTGATTACTCATGCTTCTCTAAGAGAACTTCTCTCTTTTAGGCCAGGGTACACAACCCAATAAACTTGATAAAAACATGGGCATATAATGTAAAATGTACATAATATGCAGATAGAGATTATATAGAAAAGAAGCGTAGTACAATATTTCAGTTAAACATTCACAAGCACGAGGGATACTTTAATGCTTTGTTTGGGCTTGTTTGATTTTAAGCCTTTGTCACCTTCATTTCGCTGAGAGACACATACCTTTTTGACTTGTTGTCAGTGTCAGCGTGAAGTGTGAAAGATATATATCTTAGTTCATCGACAGCCTTCCATCTATTATATCAAAAAAGTGATCTATTGGGCATGTTACACCAAACAGCTCCTTGGTCGTGGTGCAGCAGAAAATGTATCAACAACTGAAATGGGTGATCCCCAAATGTAGAGCTAGATACTACTTTGCTTGTGTTTTTATCATCTCGTGCGATCTGAGAAGTCGATATGGAGCTTGGCTCAAGTCAAAAGCACCAAGCAGGAGCCGAACCCAAATTAAGCTTGCTTACTATTAGTATTAGGAAATGCATTATGTATCCACCTATACAATATGTGGGTAAATTAGTAATACTTGTAGTAAATCCATAATATTATCTACTCAGGATGGAGGATCCAGGATATATACACATATTGCTGCACTTTTTGTTAAATGTGTTTGTCTATACATACATCCTGATTTTTTCATTTTGGCTAACGAAAATTTCTTTTTGAGTATTTTACAGGTTTTCCTGTTTAAGAATGAGTGACATGACAGCTTTCAATCAACTTTAGTTCCTCCCAGTCAATTCCAAAGGTTTAGACTCCAAGAATGTGCATAATATGTAACTTTGTGTATGAGTTACACGAGAAATTAAGCTAAAACTTGAAGAAGGGAAAAGAAGGTAAGTGGAAGGAAATGAAGCTCTGGGAAATATTTAAACAGCTTGTTATATACAAAATTGTACAATCAAGTTTTTACACTCAACTTCAACTTGATGAAGTTGTAACCGTGATGTGCAGCAAGTTATGAAATATTTTTGGCACTTATTGGGATATAAGTTACTTATTTTGCTGCTAACGAGTTTGACAGGTAAGTAGGATGTAGAGTCGATTTCAAATATTTATTAGAGGTGTAAGTCAAAGTGATGATTGAATTTTTATGTTTCGTAAACCCATTGCAATCAACGACCAAAACGAAAAAATCTATGATTATGACCTCTGCCTCCATGATAATACGAATACTAAACCTCATCCATAAAATATGAAACCTGCAAATTTAGTCGAAATCAAACGGAAAATGTATTAACTGTTAATGCATAATATAATACCATGAGTGGTTGTGGTGGTTTATAATCTGGTTACCTTTTTCTCTCTAATCGACACTATACTATACTGACGGTGAGTGAGCTTCTGACTCTCATCTCACATGAATACACAGACCTAAACATGATTAAAGATACCAAAATAATGATGCTTATGAAAATGCTTCCCTTGATCCTTACTTCTTCAGGGGATTGACCGATTTCAGTCAAAATTAATACAGTTTCTCCTCAGGAAACTAATTAGGCAAAGCTCGTAACACATATGAGGACACCATCGTCAATCGTGCTCACAAATTGACAGATGGACAAACATGATTTCATAAATCAGTTTCGTAATAAAATTATCCTAATTATAATTATTGTAAAATTCGTAATAAATTTATTCGTAAAATTATCAATATCATTGATTTTCATTTTCATGGTTTGAGTTGTGCATTGTAATCACTTTATATGCCTTTGTTTGTAGTTTACCTATATGAGCTCACTATATCACGCCTTTCAATGCATGACAATATGTATATTATGTATGTATGCATATAACTATCAGAGTAAACAAGTCTACAAAGGAGCTGCTAGTTCAGTCACCAAGAGTAGTTTTGTTGTATAATGTATTAATAGGATATTACAAGTGAAAAGGGACAAGGGCAAAACCAAGACAGGAAACTTTGCTGACGCCAGCTGAAGTTTCCTTTTGGCTTGTCTTGTCTTGTCTTCTTTCCCTTGTCTTGTCTTCACTCTTCAAAGTCCCCGAATCTGAATTCAGAATCTTCAATCTTCTTTTTTCTTAAAGCAAAACAGAAAAAGCGAGGAAAAGAACTCTCCACAAAAAGCTTTCTTTTACTTACTGTTTGCATCCATCTCTCTTTTTATACTCCAAAAACCGACATATTCCTGGGAAAGTAAGAATACACACAGAAAAATAAAGAAAAGAAAGAGGAAGGGATCTTTCCAATCCGTCCGTCAGAATACACATAAGTAAGCTCACATGAAGTAGAAAAAATCCCTGCGAAAAACAGCAGCAGAAACTATATAGCTCGCCTGTCTGTTTGCCAACCGCTGCTTTCGGACGCTGATGCATACTGATGAAACGCATACATTCATACAACTCACAAAACCAAAAAAGTAGTATAAAATTCTTCTAACTTGATATATCACAGCCTACTACAATGTGTGCACTTTTTGAGGGGAAATAGCGCTTACTCTTAAAAGTAGATGTACATAAATATGTAGCAATGTTATACTAATATATTGTAGAAGGTAAACGAGAGATAAAAAATACGCTCTTGGAAGTAAAAGTGGTTTGGTTGTGGTGATGGTTGCGGCAGTGGTAGCTTGTAGTAATGGTATAAACATTCATCCTTATTTCCATTGAATTCAAAGTAGTCTTTAGAAAAGCGGAAAGGAGGAAGAAAAGGATCATTGGGAAACAAACCGAATTCAGATGAAAGTCTGACTGACTACACTCCATACAGGCAGGCAGAGAAGGAGAGAGCGAGTGAGAAAAAATAAAGGAAACCCATATTGCTTTCCTTTGATTTTCTTATTCAGATGGATGTATTAACAATAAAGGTGGTTACTGATACTTTTTGTAGTCCCTCCTTCGATAGTATTATCTGGTAAGAGGTTGTCGGCGGAAGAATTGTAATTACATTCTATATACTTTT
>JAHZMV010003807.1:0-15089 GCA_027743765.1 Coecobrya sp. COE2 | reverse complement strand
TTGCCGTAAACGGTTTACTGAGGGATCCAAATTAAAGCGACACATGGCCTGTCATAGCGGGGGAAGGACTGAATCCTATCCCTGCAAACTGTGTGGTGTGGCATACACCCAAAAACATAATTTGGATGGGCATATCAGCAGCCTTCATACCGGAGAACGACCATACAACTGCGAAAAGTGCGGAGAGTGTTTCTTCTCCGGGGGCGATCTCAGCCGACATTTTAAGTCAAAACATTTGGAAAACGCTGGGAGGATAAATCAGTGTCCTTTCTGTGAGAGGAGATTTGCGGAAACGCATAATTTAAATAGCCACGTGAAAATACATTTGAACGAGAAGCCGCATATTTGTAGTATCTGTGGAAAGAGATTTTCCTACGCATGTCGGATGAAGAAGCATCAACGGGTTCATACATAAATTAAGCTGGTATTGATGAGTTCCATTGATAAGAGTTCTTGAAATGTCTTAAATTATTGATTACGTAAAATGTAAATCAGCGAAGTAAATGATTATGTAAAATGATAATTCATGATGTGAGGAATAATAAATAAATAACTAAACCATTAGTCAGTCAGAATTACGATGTGGTTACGCATGAAAAGATATACATAATTATTACAATTACTTATAACATGGCGCTAATTGAGCATTGTGATCTTCCCATTAACTCCAAACTGCGCCAGTGCATTCAAGCGTAAATAATAAAAATAGGTACTAAATGTATTAAGTTATCAATTTAAATTTAAACTTTTTTCTGTTAATATTAATATAATATTTAACAGGGAAATAAAATCAGTAATGAATTAAGACGCAGAATTATTTGTTTTCAAAGAAAAAGTACCTGGAGCAAGTGAACCAACACAACAACCACTTCACTGCATTTTAATTAAACGCTTATGTCGATAAGCATTTCCATATGGGAAAAAGAGGAGAAAAACTGGGAATTTGAAAATATTTTTGCTTAAAAGCCAAGCGGAAATTTTCAAATCATTCAGTAACAAGACAAGTTGGAAGTGTTGCATTCATCAATAAATTGAAATGGCAAAGTGCATTGTTATTTTGACTACTTTGGCATATACTGTCACAGCCCATCATGACTCCACTGGATATTATGGACAGGATATTGGGAGGTTCGGCAGTCATCACGAAGGAATCGGCGGTATTGGCTACTTAGCTCAAGGACCACTGGTTGGTGGCGGTACTGGAAATTTTGGAGGAATCAGTGGCCTTGCGGGGTATGACATTGATGGTGTTGGGCTGAGCAAGCAAATCAGTTCTGTTGGTCGCCATCATATTACTGCATACAGTGGTGAACTTGGAAGAGGAATAGAGACTTTTGGAGGTCTCGGAACTATTCAACATTTCTCTTCCAATACAGGTGGATATTATGGAGGAGTTGTTGGTTATCCAATTTCTTTTGGAGGACCACTGGCAAACAGTCATCTTCACCTGTCTGGCAGTAGTGAACTCAACGGGTATTATGATGGAGGCTACTTTGGTGGTTACTACCCAGGTTCAGCTGGATACGGCCAACGTTACCATTACTACTAGAACATTTCTTTATCAATTTTACTAATCCAATCAGGAACCCAACTACTCTCTTTAGTGATCTCATTTCCGAACAAACAATGCACACTTTATGCATACATATTAAGCTCAGATTTCTATTGATAAAACAGACATTAAATAAAATATACATACTTTTTCCAAATTAAAGACCAGAATAAATGATTGTTCAGTTTCATCAGTGCATTTAAATTTTTGATTTTCTCAGCGAGCGATCAAGTGTAATTTTCAATTACATATAATGGGGTAATATGACATATATCTGCATACTTTCATTCTCCTATGTTTAAGTGAGTATTTAAATAAAGAATGGTCATTACTAAAGTTTTCATGTCACTTAGCTAAGTATATAAGTAAATACCAATAAGAGTATTTATTGTTAGTGATGCGACAAAGCCATGGACATAAACTATTTAAAAGCTTTAGTTGTATAACAAACGTCGTTGAATTTCCAAAAGCATGAAAGGTGAACTTGATCACAGCACACTGAAACATGCAGCTTCAAATGAAATGACAAAAAGCAATGATTCCAGAGTGTCGAGGGAGGACAGGTGGACAATATTAGCAATTGTACATTGAATGCTTTTACGTTTTCGTGCAACTCAGTTTTGCGTCATGCCAAAAAGTTGGGCAATTCAGTTGTTAAAGAAATGGTCACTCATTTTAGCGCTTTAGTGTTCCGCTTTCTCTTATCAGTGGAGTAATGAGAGAGAGAGGCATGGCTCTGTTTCTAGTTGCCCTGTGGAGGATGGAAGCTTTCCAAGAAAATTAATAGCTTTCGGAACCACCTGGCCATGGTCTACCTTGTTTACGTGAATGTATCGTAGCACCGTAGGGAAACTTGTCAGTATATATGACCCTTCCTCTCCTTCCAATGTCCATTTCTTCGTAAAAATGTCTTGATCAGCTCGGAGCAATTATAACCATTTCCTTTTACCACTCACTTATGCCACTATCAAATGCTCCTGTAATGCAAACGCCCATGGTGGTAAAGGGCAATTTGACGTCGGTTTAGCCCCACCTTGAAACCTTATCCACCTTATGCAGTTTTTGACGCTGATTCCAAATATGCAAACGGCATGGTGGGACTTAGCTTCTTTTCGGAGTTACAGCCGTTTGAAATTTTAAGGCAGTAATCAGGGTTGCGTAATTGTGTATAAAATATTAATTAAAATGCTAATTTTGGCATTTATATCACAAATATAGGTACAAGGGTTACTAATTATGACTAAAATGATCATAATTAACATATTAACTTTACTTGTGATTAAATTTAACGCTTTTAGTCAACATTTTTGAGCGTAGGAAATCCTGCTACGCAACCCTGGTTGGTGCCTTAAAATTTCAAACGGCTGTAACTCCGAAAAGAAGTTAAGTACCACCATGCCGTTTGCATATTTGGAATCAGCGTCAAAAACTGCATAAGGTGGATAAGGTTTCAAGGTGCGGCTAAACCGCCGTCAAAATGTCCTTTACCACCATGGTCGTTTGCATTACATTATCATTTGATAGTGTTAGTGTTATGCCTTTTGACTAAAATACTGACTAGTGCTTAATACCCATTTCATTCGGACACACCCAGGGATCGGGAATTCTTTCTGAAAATTTTATTATGGCTAATACCCAAGGAATGGCATATTCAAGTAAGGAACTAAATACTGTTGTGTAAATTGTTTATCCCTAAATATTGATTTCTGTGAATACAAATTACGTCAACCTTACCATTTTTATATGTTAATGATCCTTGCAAAAAAGCAACATAAAACCCTTGTTATCCTATGAAAATGATCTGTCATAGAGAACACCTGACAATGCTAACTTTTTCCATGTCTAGAAATAGCATAATCGACTATGTATATTCGGTAGGCTTAAGAACACTAATGTTTCCCCAAAATCTTCCCAACGTTGTATTCGCCAATTAATTATATGCTAACAGTCCGTCTTATTTCAACGAGACTCTTTTAAACACCCTTTGTTTCGTTATGTAATGCGTCCAAGCCTTGGACTCCAAGCAGACAAAGTCAACTTTGCCGTATAAATGACCTGGATTTCTCCTCCGTTCTATTAATTCCACTTTTGTCCTGCTCCACGCCGATCATTCATCTTGAATGGAAGAATGATTTGATTTTAACTTAATCCTGAAACTAATATTCCTAATAGTTAAGCAAGATGCTAATTCAATCAGGGTTGTTGGATGAGTACATCAAAGTCCTGAATGTGCAGAAATGGACCACTGGGTTGTTCTGCAAGTGGTCCTACTCGACCAAACAGCTGCACCTAAACACAAGACCTTTAAAAATTGCAAGCATTATCTGCGGAATAATTTCAGCCCTGAGAGTCATTGATATCTCCAGAGGGTCAGAGGAAGGAGGAGCGGTTGAGGGACCGCTTTCCATTATGGTCACTGTTCACAGTATACTCATTACACATTTTTGCATGGCCATGGTGAAAAACATGACAACCCTGAAAAAGCTTTTTGCAGGGATGGCATCCTTTGAGGAACGATACTGTAAAAATGGATCAGGTAACGGACATACGTTGAAAAAATCAAATCCAGACAAACAAAAAATAACGGCACTATTACATTTTCAGGTTTAACATTGGAAGAAAAGAGGAAGCTGAAAGTGGCCAGAACAACTTGCAAAATTATGCGAGAGGTTGGTACAAAGTCAACCCCGGTGGCAATGGCTCTGGTTGCAGTGATTGTACCAAAGTTGCCGTTCAACGTGCTCGTTACTCCACCGGGAGGCTGGATTCTGGCAACAATTGAATCGGGATTGCTTTCTGTTGGGGCATCTAAATGGATTGCATGGGCGGCCTTGAAACTTGTCGCGTTCACAATCAATCTTTGGTTTCAGGTATTAGCATATGGCTCTGGGATTATCCTGACGAACCAACTCATAATCATCACGAACGTTTTGACCGTGGCCACATCCATGTTTCACAGGTAATCATTAAAATGAATTACAATCTTTTATAAGCAATCCAAAAGTTAACATAATGATGTGATGATATTCTTTAGGCGGTTGGAAAAGCTGGTTTCCGCAAAGCAAGGTGAGAATCTCCCTTCCCATATCTCCCAGAAAATGATCCTAATGTATCGGGAAACCCAGTTGCTCTCTGGCTATTTAAACCAAATTCACTGTTTCGTAATGATCACCATGTTGGCGACGGCAGTTATTGGGCAAGTTGTTTCCATTCTGGGAGTCATGGCTACCGGAACAGAAGACAAGGGCAGTGATGACAATGGTATAACCTTTTACTTTCTCCAAATGTCATACATTGAAGGTTTCATCCTGTGTGCTCTTTGCGTCAACTCCATATTTGGATTTTGTGGATCTGTCTATGACAATTCAAAAAGCTGTCTGGATAACCTACGCCATCAGGAAAATCTGCAGAGGAACAAATTCCTGAAGAGAATTGTCAAGAGTTTGCAGGGTATTCGAGTCAACTTTGGAAGGGACAATTACATTGACAAGCTCACACCCGTCGTCTACCAGCAATTCACCAACGAAAAAATTGTTGACACTTTGCTCCTTCGGGAATCTTAAACATTTTCAATGAGACCAGTAAAGTCAATTTTATGAGAAATAATGAAGGAGGGTAAATGTACATAGTCAAATGCGAGACATATATGCATCTAAAATAATGTAGCATCAAAACCACGACACTTACCGTAGAATTTGTTTAATTATAGTGCATAAAGTTGTGACTATTCATTTGTCTGAAAGATGACGGAAAACTTTGCACTGTATTGCCGAGTTGGGTATTGTCGAATTTAATGTTTGAAAAGATCTGTAAAATCTAAATCTGTAAAGTCTAGATGCAATATGTATTACGCGGTATGCATATATGATCTGTTAAAATAAAACAAACAAATACTACAGTTTCAATACACCGTAACGCATTATTTTATCGTCATTATCTCGGAGTTACTTCCTTTTATTTGAAAATACGAATATTCCATTTGTTCAGTTTATCTTGACAAAATCTGAACAACCATGCTGGCCGCCAATGAATCATAATCATTACATGACTTTTCTGACGTGATTATAATAATACTAGTCTCGGGTATGTTTATTGTTTCGTTAGTAAATATTTATCTGATTACGTTACGTAATATGTAATACTTATACAGTGCACGTTGTTTATTCTATTAAGGGTATTTACATGTCAATTTATGGTACCTATGTATATTGCTCTTCGAACTAGTCTTTTGCACAAAAAAGTGTGAGCAAAAAGAAGCAATTAGCAGGAGAAATACCGCTCATACAGATAGGTATACATTATTGTGAAAGACACCATATATCCTGAATATAACTTGATCTGCTCCCAGCAGCAAGTTCATCGTAGAATTTACTTGTTGGAGCGGAGAAGGAGAGAGTCCACAATTTTTTCATTAGTGAATTGTTGGTACACCACGGGCGTACTTTTCTCGATATGATTAGTTTGTCCAAGAGTCACCTTCACTCTGGGCAATGACTTGATCATTTTCCGGAGCAGTTTATTCCTCAACAAATTTTCATTGTGGTTCAACCTATCCAGACATTTTGTTGACTTATCGTACACTTCTCCGCAAAAGCCGTATGTGAAGATAATGCAAATGGCACAGAGGATAAATCCTTCTATGCGGGCCATGGACAGGAAATACTTTGTAACCCACCCTTCGTCATCCCCGTCACCTTCATCCCCCCGACCACCCAACAATCCAATAGCATTAATAATTTGACCCAGCATTGCCGTTGCTAGCATGCTTATCATCACGTTACTATGAATCTGGTTGAAGTAGATTGACAGCAACTGAAGTTCACGGTACATTTGAATTGCCTTTTGTGATTGACTTGTGGAAATCTGCTTTCCAGACGCTACATTTTCCATTTGCCTGTAAAGATAATAGAACACAATATTTAGTCAAATATTTACCTGATTTTATACTAATTTAAAATCACACTACCTATGAAACATTGACACGGCAACAGACATACTGCTTGTTCCAATAATTATTTGATTCGTCAAAATAATTCCTATTCCGAAGGCCAGTAGCCAGTACCATAAGTTAACCACAAATATGACCGTCTGTAGGGTAATCCAATAAAGGCCAGTTGCTTCCACGGTTTCCGGTAAAAATGGAATCATTAAGAAAACATTGTAGGGAAGTTTTGGTAGCATTACCTCATAATAGCGCACGTTCTCTTGGCCGACTTGAGTTTACGCTTCTCTTCCAAGGACAGTCCTGAAAGTCACCAAAGGAGAGTATTTCAACCGCCATATTATTCACTCTATACTAACTTTTCTCTTTCCCATACTCTGTACTTTACCTATCCCATTTTCGCAGTATTGATTCTCAAATGATGCCATCCCTGAAAAAAACTGTTCCACAGTTCCAATGTTCTTCATCATGTCCCAGCAGAAATGAGCAATGAGGAGACTGTGAGCAGTGAACATGATGGCAATGGATCTCTTAATGCTCTCCTCATCCCCCTCCATGTCCTTGTTTCTCACTATATAAATTACTCTCAGAACGGATATCACTGCGCAGACAATAATGGCGCATTTGAAAGGTGATGTGTTCAGGTGCAGCTTCGTGGTGGAGGACGACCACCTGTATGACATTCCCGTTGTCCATTTCTGCGTCTTCAAAATCTTGAGGTATTCTTCTAAACAACCTGATTCAATCAACATCCTACTTGTAGTATCACTATGTAAAAATGCGACTGTTGGAGACAGTGTCAAGAGTGGGGTTGAGTGAGATGTAGAAAAGTTCTTGAGCTTATATTTTTTAATGTGCTAAAATCTAGTGTTCGAAATGACAGCAACTCTTGAAATACGTAGTTATCGCGAATATTGCATTTAGTAAACAGTAAAGGGAGAAAAATGAAGAATGGTCAAGCGTTCAGAGCAGTAAGCAAATCATGAGGTTGTTTTTCAATAATCTTCCAGCATATTTGCCAAAGTTGACGCATATTATCGCAGAAAAATATTTAATTGCCTGAAATGAAGGACGGTGACAGACTTTGCCCTTTTCTTATGAAAAAAGCGTAAGATGTAAGTTTGTTTTGAATCTATTAGTAAAATTTATTACACAATTTGCATCTGACGTAGGCATTTGCTTCGATATAAACGGGTATTAGTATTTCATAAGAAAACAACATATTCCAAGTTGATGCTTGTGTAATCAACGTGCATTATGCTCAAACATTTCCATGGCTCCAATTATCCTTTTGTCCGTGCATAGGTGCTACTTGACACAACACAACTTGCGTAGTCCTATTCTCAGAATACGAAAATGGTTTATTTGACAACAACAACAGTACCGCGATAATACAGGGACGTTACTTTTAATATGATTAAGCGAGGAATTGTTTTCCAGTGATTCTTCAAAAAACAAAGTAATTAGGGAAAATATGCAGGTGTTCAAACCTGGAATGTACACTAAAGAAATTGAGACATAATGACTGCATCTGCCTAGATCCTATTTAATAACTAGGAAAACAAAATAACAAAAATAAAGAAAGCAATCACAAAATCACCAAAGGTCACATATGACGTTCTAACTCATACAGTTATCACTTATAGAAAATCTATCAGACGCGTTACAACCATGAGAGTTTACCTGGTCAGTTTTATTTGGCTTCTTCAGTTTAAAACGCCGATTTAGATAAATATTAAAATCAATGATAATTACGATTTAACTTTTATCCCAAAACAAGAAAGCAAGAACTCCAGTGGATTTCTTTCATACTTTATGTCCGCCACTTTCCAAACTATGTATACCTATCAACTGGCCCTCTCGACTTTCCTTATATGCAAGCCTTCACCAAAATTGGTGTCAGTTCACCGAGAAATAATTTACAAGATTTTGCATGAATATGGTACGACCAAAAAGTATCTAGGTATGCACAATTTTTTTTAGAAGTAATCAGAGCAAGGAACAAACGTGGTCTGAGGAGACTCAGAGGACAAGAGGGCATAAAGTATCGGTTGACAAGAGATACCGTATATGAATTCGTTTCACATGTATGTATTATGTACACAATGTTGCAAATGTTATCAGTTTACAGCGTAAATGGGATTTGACTGTCTTACACTACAAGACATATCGATATCATTTAAAACTATTGCTTGTAACCATTACAGGAAGTATCGCTTTGGGACATTTATCATTTTGGATGGTTTTTAGCTTTTTGGCTGTTTTGTTTACTTTTTACCCCCTTACCCCTGGGGGAAGGGCTCGACTGTGGGTCTCGGAATTGCTTTTATTTGATTCCCTGATACCGTAAACCTTTATGGCTTGGTTTTTAGCTCATTGGCTATTTTTTAATTTTGACCCCCTTACCCCAGGGGGAAGGGCTCGACTTTGGGTCTCGAGATGGCTTTTATTGGATTCCTTGAGGTCGAAAACCTTTATGGCCCGATTTTTAGCTCATTTTCTTTATGATTTACTTTTGACCCCATTACCCCAGGGGGAAGGGGTTGACCCCCGAATTTGAAAATTGAACTTGATCGGGCTCTAATGTCTAGCAATCGATTGTCGAAAACCGATTTGAAAAATTCGCTTTTGTACTCGAGTTATAGCGCGTACGGCGGACGGACGGACCGAGGGACACACTCAACGAAATGATAAAGTATCTCTAAAGCGATACTTAATAATTATTATTAAGAATACGAAGATATTTATAAAGTAGAAAACTGACGTTAGTCAAAGTCTGTTGGCTCTGACAGAGAGCACGTGTAATACTGTACCAGTAAAATTCCACAGCTAATCTTTTTCATAAAACTGACTAAGAAACGAATCAATACTATCCGATCATCAGTGGCGTCCTGCTGCAGATCAGATATTTTCTACTGAACAGCTAATTAATCTTTTCATAATGTCGACATCTTGTCTTCTGAGCAAGCTGCATTTAATATTAACTACACTCTCAACCTTATGATAAACGCTTCTGTTGTACAAGGTATAATTTATTTCAGGATTCAGGACAGTACTAAAGCGTACATACTTGACGAACAGGCTGCATACCAGGAAAATTCCCACGAATTTCCCCTTCACAATTATTATCATGGTTATGACTAATGTTGTTCTGACAATGTTGACTAATTTACAATAAACGGATATTATTAACCTTCAAATATCTGTCCATTCGAATTCCATGGAAAAACAAAGTTCTAACTTTGTATCATAATTTTGTATCCATTCAGCAATTTTCATTGTCACTGTGCATGTATAATATTGCACATAATTCTATAAACGCGTTTTTATCCCATATTCGTATACTTTAAATACCCAATGTATTGTTAAATAGGATGGGGGGGGGGTGAATTATGCCAACCAAAGTGGTAAATGAGCAATTTCAGTTCCTGGACAAGTGGAGAATTCGCCTCTGCAGTGTAATAAATTGTTTACTTCTGCAAACGAATTCACCTCCCTCCCATAACCTAAACTAATATCTATTGACTAGTAAATACATTTTGTAAACTTTAACCCGATTTAAATCCATGTTCCGCCCGGGGAAACAATTACCGTCCGGCAAAAGTTTCTAAATTGGACCAAGTTTGTTTAAAAAAAATTGAAACAGTTACTCCTTACTTGACGATATCAAACATTTTCTGTGTCAAAATGTAATGCTCACTAAAAATGCTAGCAAATTCACCCGCACTGCTGGCAAATTCGCCACCTGTCCAGGGACTAAAATTGGCTGAATTTATTGAAACTATGTATTGTGCAAACGTGATTCATTGCTAACATTTTGGCTTTTTTATATATGAATGTAATTGTTGATACGTATTTTCATTTCATTTAATGTTTACAGTTTAACACTATTTTCTGTACATTGTATTTTACTTTTATTAGTACATATTTTGAAATCAGACATTCAACTGTAGTTTGTAATCTGGCAGTTAATATCTACGATCTCAAGGCTTTATCGACTAACGTTGCAAATTTGCCATTTGTTTTTATATGTTACTAAACACTATCATTCATTTTATGATATCTGCAGGTGCTAATTGATGATATTACGATATGAATTAGATTATTCGTAGGAAGTCTGCTGATAATGCTCAAGGAAAAAATAGAAGACATTGGATTATTACATTGGAATACCTCCAGTGATTGGGTATATAAGCGAGAGGAAACCTACTGCCGTCCGAACCGAACAGTCAAGTTAGTAACATCAGGATCAGTATAAATTATTTTGGAATTTTAAACGAATTCCCCATAATTTGGTTACCAATAAAACATCGCCATGTTTGCAAAATCTGGTAAGTACTTGATCATATCATCAATCATTTCAATAATTCCCTTTGTGAAAAAATTGAAGCATGGGGAAATTTTTTTTTCTGATATTTTGTTAGTTTCCGGCTATTCTTTCATGGAATTTGTAGAAAAACGCCATGGCGTTAATAGGAGTTCCCAATCTCTGGACATAAATCAGCGGTTAAATTTGGCTCTTGAATATATCGAGAGTAATTGTACTGCTAAATTTGGGTTTCTCACGCAAGTCTCGACAGACTTAGAACTGAGGGATGGTAAAGTAGCCATCCCTAACATATTTGACACTGCAGTTATCATGGACGTTTTGCACAGTGCTGGAGTGATCTTATCCCACGAGGTTACAGATGCTGCGAGCAATTTGTTGCGCAGTCACCGTAACAATGACCTGCTCTGGAATTATTTCCATAGCGACTACATGATCATTCCGGATGACGTTGATGCCACATCCAACGCACTGTTAGGATTACTCGCGTGTGGAATTGAGGAGGAAGAGGTAATTGACATGGCGAAAACCATTTACGAAAAGGTGGTAATTCATGAGGATGGACTTGTAGACGTCTACTTCCCAAAACCGGTCGTTTCTGAAAGGAATGACATCAGCGGAAATTCCGTAAACGGTCACGACCGCAGTCTCAGATCGCCCATTTTGGAAAAGTGGCCAGTGGTCCGCCGTATTGATCTTGGCGTCACTGCCAATTTACTCCTGTTACTGTGTAAAGTGGGAGTAGACCACCTTCCCCAGCTGGAAGAATGCTACCATTTACTAGAAAAGACACTTGACGCCATTCTCAAGAGGGACTATGAAAGCGCTGTAATCAGGTCATACGCCAAAAATTACAACAATCTGGACGTTATTTGCTTTTTTATCTCTCGTTTAATTCCGGAATCCGCCTATGCAGGAAGTCTGCTTCGTGAGAAACTCGCTCAAATTATGGAGGAACGATTACAATTTCCCAACTCTGACTCACTTTCAATGGCCTGCAGAGTTCTGGCCGGGATTAATTCTGGTCTGCTCGAAAAACGGGAGAGTCAAGAACTTATTTTGAAGATGACTGAGAAGTTGTTGGGCAGCCAGAAAGAGAGCGACTATTCATTTTCTAAAGTGGGATTTTACAACGCACACGGACTATTCCACTTTGGCTCCCCTGCTCTGTCAACAGCGCTAGCCGTGGCGGCCATAGCAACAACCCTCAAGAATTGTCCGTCTTTCGGGAATAATAACAAAAACATGAGCCCTCACGCCACATAATTTACAAAGCGCTTTCGTTTATCATATTGCGAACCTACGCAGTCGGTAACCGTCGTAATGACGCAGTTGGGGTCAATTAAATTGTGACTAAGTGACTTCCTATTCTATATTAAATTGTCTTAATCTTCTAATAACAAAAACGTAAAAATTGTAGTTTGGTTTAGAAACAAAAAATTGCAAATAAATAAAGTTTATTATAAGTAAAGGATATAAATATAATAAATAAACATGTTCATAGTATGTTCAATGTTGAATACAATAAAAAATTTAAAATTAGCTTCCTATCCACACTAATATACCTGCTTACCCTTGCAGTGAGAAAAGATTTAATGTTTTAGAAAACCTTAAAAATATTTATATTTTTTGTCATGTCAGTGTGCATGCATGATAAATAAATATCCATTCTTTGGACGTTGTTCTCAAACTTCATTACAGTAAATAAACCCTGCAAGCTGAATCGAAGAAAAAGTAGCGAGAGCAGTCAGGAACGTCATAGTCATGAAGAAAAAATTGGACATTATATTGTCAAGATTATATTACTATAGTAAATGTATGCATCTATCGTATTCTCGTTAATAATAGCATAACCAACTTGATTACTGATTAGAAATCAATCTGTCTGTGGTAATAACCACTTGTTAGTCACTTAGTCTAATGTTAAAGCCTCTTATCCCTCAAACTTTATTTGGACACCCTATTAATGCGTTGATTTCAAAATTCCAGATTAAGTTTATAGACATGGTATAGGAAGTAGCTAGTTATAATGTATTATGTAAAAGAGTACTATATATAACATGTTAAGTTTATGGGATATTATATTGTGACTTGGACTTCAACCTTAAATTATGGAACCCCTGGACAGATCAAACTCAAAGTAATAGGTGAACTTCTCTGGGGTATTATCTAACATGTTGTCACGACTCTTTACAGAGCCCAAGTTTCACATGTACGTGAATCTTTTGTTCGTGCTATATGCACAGTAAAGTTCAGTTAAAAAAGTAGATCACCATTTGCCTATTTCGTTGTGGAAAAAACCCAACAAGAGGGCAAATGGTTTGCATTTAACAAAGAGATTTTTCCTTTGTTACTCCTGCTTCAGCAGCCCATTTAAAAGGAGCCCGAGAAGCCAGAGCAATTCATTCGGTTTTTGGTTCTTATCTTACGCAGTAACTCTGCAGGTTTAATGAGCAAGTTGAGTTTTCCCTTGTTTCTGTAACTGAACTAGTCTGTTTGAGTCGAGCTTCTCCTCAAACATTTAGCGTTAAGTTTCCCGTTTTGAGTTTCCACTTTTGTGACGTACTCAAAACTAACCTTCCCAATCTCCCTTGGGGCAATTTGAGATTTTGCAAACAAAACAATTTACTTTCGTTTTCGTTGCGCACATTATTTTTCTCATACGCATATTTAATTGTCATCTTAATTATTCCACCAAGATTACATTCTGCTAGTGGTGAAACTATAGCAAAGGCAAATCTGGTGAGGAGGAGCATTTTGCATTCTCCAAAAGATTGTGTTGGAAAGTCATATACTAAACATTGGGCAAGCTTATTTTTACATTATTAAACGGCTCGTAAAATTATAGGTTCTTCTTATGAACAGCTTTTCTGTTTTTTATTTGATTCCCCACATTCTTATTTATTAGGCGACACCTCGTTTTCCAAGCTTCCATCACTTGCCTGGGTTTTTCAGAGAACACTTTGCTTCACTCGTCTTGCAAGACTTTCCACAGACCGTACATGGTCATCGCTCTGCGTTGGAAAACCCGTTGCATAAAGTATCCAAAACCGAAATAGTCCATAGTCCATAGGACTAGCATCAAGTGATTTGACAGGTATTTCCCCATTCAAAATGATGGTGATTCCACATTTTTCCTTGACTTCTTTGAAGTACCCGGTGGTTATCTTGGCAGTGTATGAACTTGATGCATAATGATGAAAATATACTTTGCAGCCGTCTTCACCGTTAAGGTGAGATATGGGAATCTCAACTAAGGGCAGCAGTACATGCCCAACATAGTACTTAGCGATAATTTTTACATTTGGGGGTACCCAGAGTAATGGGAGGACACCACGGGCGCTGATAGCCCCGACAACTTCACTTTGTCACTGAACTTTTCCGTTTTTCCCATCACAAAGTTTTCTNATCTCTCCTTGGCGAAGTAAATTTTTTTATTGACCCGTTCCAGACGTTCAAGAAGAACTCATCTTCCAAAGAAACCATAAATTTACCCTTATTGCCTGCCAAGTGCTCCTCGTAAAGGGTCTTACAATTTGACTTCCGGTTTTGCCGGTGCGAGTCTCTTAACGCATGTAATTTAGCCTTTTTAAAAGATTTCTTCCCCATATCTTCATGAATAATCCTTCCGGTTGTTCGCCTTGACACATTGCACCGTTTGGATAACTCATTTTGAGAAGTAGGGTTATCTCTCGAAGAAAAAAGATCGACCTTCCAAATTACTGATTTTGAGCGCATTGGCCTTTGACGCTTTCTAGCTGGGATTGAGAGCCGCAGTGACTTGCTTCTCCACTGTCTCCTTCGGAATGAACCATATTATATATTGTTATTCGAGTAAGCACAAAACCACGTCTTTTAACAGCCGCAATGATGCCTTTTTGCGAGTAGTTAATGCTGGAAAGCTCCAAAAAGAGCTGTTCCACTTCTGAAGGCATTTTTTGTGGCATTTTGATATATTGAAAAGAACTGAGATTTGTATTCTAAAGCTGAAATCCAGCTCTACAAGCTACAACCAAAGTTATGAGTAGTCCATCAGAAACAATTTTTTGCGACCCATTTAACTGATGTAAAAATAAAGATGCCCCATCCTGTACCACCAAAGCTTTACCTCTACATGTGAGCAAGGCTTTCTCTAAATCTGTGTTCTTGAGTTATTGTGCATGCATACTGAGTGAGTTTATGATTACCGTAAAACTTGAAATTGCCGCAGTCCCTAAAATAGACGCAGCCCTGAAATAAACGCAGCTGCGTTAATTTAAATTTCAATG
>JAHZMV010003806.1:0-12222 GCA_027743765.1 Coecobrya sp. COE2 | reverse complement strand
TATTAAGTTACATTGAAATTTAAATTAGCGCAGCTGCGTTTATTTCAGGGCTGCGTCTATTTTAGGGACTGCGGCAATTTCAAGTTTTACGGTATGCATAGTGTGACCACACTTTTACGTACTTGTGTACCAGACGACTAATATGATCCTCATGTTCTCCGCTTCGATGAAGCCGCAAAACTTTTTTTCTCTTTCTATACTTTTTTCCCTTTACATTCATCGTGGTTTCAAAACTGAAGCTCACGTTGTTCTCGAATCCAGAGCACGTTCCAAAGCTCGTTCCAACCATTCTTTTTGTATACCTATTAAATGTACATAAAATACATATCACATTCCAGTATAAAATTCAATTCGGTTAACAAGAAAACGAGTAGAAATGATGATGATGGTTACGATGATCATACGATATGAATCTGTTTCACAGTTTTCTTCTTGTGATGTAGTAGTCTGTTCTCTCTCTTTCCCTCTCAATGTCCTTCTCTTTTACATTTTCTTCTCCTTTTCAAAAACCACGACCACACCAGAAGAAAAGTTTTGAACTGAAACTTTTTTTTAGTTTTGTTTTCAACTTTATTTTTCTTAAATAAAAAGAAAAGGGATAGAGAATGGGTTGGGTCTGGGTTTTGGAATACTTTTTTATACTCCACTTCTTTTATGTACATTGTTTGTAGATAGCCAAAACTACACACACGTATTAAAAGTGTTTTTGCGTCGAGCGGGAATTGATGCAATCTGGTTTAAATAGATTTTCACGATGAGATTGGAATCGTGCGGATGCTGATGATAGGGGAGTCATCATCATCATGTATCCAAGTACCAACGGTCTACTTATCCACTCTTTGGACAAGTTTCATCAATCATAACACATTTTTGAAGAGTGAAAAAAGTCCGGGTACGGTATGTGATGTGGTCGTTTTGGTCATTTGGTCACGTTCCAATTCATCATCTATAGGCATGGCATTCTCAAGCGTATTAGAATTTGACATGATAAAGTTGAGGCTTTGCTGCAAATCCTGAAATATTGTGAACCAAAATATCTTGGAAGCTGGAGTATCATTTCGGGCTATTGCTACTTATTATTATTACTACTGCTCCAGTGCTGATAACTTCAAGTTACTTGTCTGTCACCTCATCAATATTACGTTTACGTTGGATAGCGATAGCGGATTATGCTGGTGTGTGGTGTATGAAATATGTAAGATTTGGCGAGATTGGGTAGGAAAACGTGCACTTGCCACTTCTTTAGAGAAAATAAACTAACATGAGATCCTATGCGTATACATATAAACATTTTTTCATTCAAAAATAATCCCGCATAGGAAAAGAAAGCAGAATAACGTCTCTTTATTACGTTACATTTTCGTGAAGAGAGCAGCTTTCCATAAAGACGCAGCGCGACCACACATCACACTCCCATGTGTTTGGCCAGGTCACACTCTAAAGCCCAGGAGAATGTTTAAAGAAATCTTTTTACTCATATTGAACCCATGTAGCTCAAAGCCCGTCACCACCATCAGTTCTCAGATTTCATTGGATTTTATTGACAGGAGGAAGAAGTTTGTTGATTTTGGCTGACAGCAAAGAAGAGGAGAATATTATGGGGTGAAGAAGAACCAGAATGATCACCATCACCTACCATCGATGAAAGAAGCAAAAGACGCTTTCTACTTCACTTGCTTTTTTACTTGGTCAAAATTGGCCACAGCATCACATGAGCTTAGAAAGTACAGTAGCATATTATATTAGAAAAAGTTCTTCAAGGCATCTTCCCATCATGTTGTCTGCAGCATGTAATGTTATTTTGAGCTGTGGTGGTTTCTGGCGTTTCTGGTCTAACGTCGGGCTGCTGCTGATGATGATTATAATGGAATGAAATGAGTGGAAAATGTGGTCCATGAGTAAATATTGTGTAGTGTGACGTCTGGTTTTGATCCTTGGAAAAAATAATTTTTTAGCCCAAGGCGAAAAAATCAATAAAACTCCATGAATTAATTTGTTGAGGCGATGGTACCTAGATTATTTATGAGCGACAATTTATTGGAAGAAAATTCTCTGTCGTTTCATATGCCGGTAATGCTCAGTGAGTGTAAGATAACAGGAGACTTTTGGTATTTTGCACGCATGCATGCTGATGTAATAATTCCTGTTTATTAGACGCAAGTGAGGATTAAATGATTTATGAAATATTTAATAAAAATCTATGCTCACCCTTTCATTCTTACTTTATTCCTATGCTGCATGCGATGAACTAGATTAGCAAAGATTAGAATTTGAAAGTCATATTTCATGGGGGAAAACATGTGCGTACCTAATTATTATTTAAGCACTTTTTTACGATCTCACCAAGCATTCATGAACTCCATATCACTGTTTTAGTGACAACTTAAAATTGCAGGTACCTATGCATATTTTTGTGATTGAAAACATGTATGTGTATTTTTAAAATTAGATCAGTTGTGTTTTTACCACGAAAAAAGTTTCTCTTGCGACATAACATTGTGAACTGTTGAGGGCCACTATGCAGGTATAAAAGCTTTACAAGCTATCATATCTCATTTTAGAATCATTTGGCAAGTGAGTAAAAGGAACATTCCAATATCACAATTTCTGAAAGCAGTCTCGGTAAAACCCAAGTTACAGTATATTGTAAGTCAAAATGGTGCAACCAAGCCGAGTAAAGAATATTTTTGTGCTTTTTGCCATTTTTCATTGTACTATTGCAACAATCATCATCTTCAATCAACCCGCAACTTCATCTACCGCAGCTCCTTGTCATGAGAAAAACTGTACCAACACGAATACAACCAGTAATTGAAATTATCCGTTTTACTATATCCATTACTAAATAGCTTCAAAGTTCAATTCTACAGAAGCAAATGAATGTCTTTTTCAGCTACAACAACCACTTCACGGCCATTCCTTTTCCCTTTCCCTGGACGGCCATCAGGTAGCTTAAATATTCACAATCCGCAGTTTTACATAATTCTGAAAACATTGCATTTTCCCATTCCTCTTTCTCTACTTTCTCATTTTCTGAAACTACGAATAGGTTCAAAAGTAGAGTTTGTTCCTCTTGGTCAATTACTATTTGGAGGAGGACGGTAACTGCCAATATGCCCTTAACATCCAGTTTTGCAGTACGCATCATTTAGAATATTAAGGCCTATTTATCAATGTTTTGTCTTATCCAAACATAATCCAGCTTTTTTATAAACATGTTTAATAAATATCTGGAGAACATTATCTTGTAAACAAATAATCATTAATTCTTATAAATACAATTCTTGCTCATTTAATGTGTCATCGCCTAAAGTCAATAACACCATCACTTGGATCAAATGAATTAACTGAGTCATTATCGCTGTCACTGGAATCTTGACTGGAATCCCCATCGTTCTTGTCTGGAAGATAGTACCAAAGCGCGAATTGAAATATTCCATAAACTATGAAGACAATGCTCAGATAAGTCATTCTGTACTCAGACACAGCATTGCCCATTAGCACATACTCCATCAGGACACGAAGACCAAAGTATTTTAGTCTGGATGTAACATCTCCTGAATTTTGAGTCATCAACACTGATTTTGCTCTTGTTTTCGAAACTTTAACTTTGGTATTTGCCCCGGGACCCTTCTTAGAAATTAAGCTTTCTGGAAAGTAATTTTCTATTATAGTTGACACACCCAGATGCGTGAGATAGTAAAAGGTTCCTGCAGCAGCAATCTTAATCTGAATATGACGAATGAAAAGTTTTGCAAGGAATGAGTAAAACAAGTTAAGTGTATACTACATAGGTATATCTATGCGTATTGCCATTTGTCATTAAACTTTACTAATAATAGTAGTACTGACATACAAAAAGATATCTAAAATGTAGTAATCCTGTTTTCTGGTCTTCATTATGCACCAGTTGGATGAAGGTAAACAGCTTAATAAGAGAAATAACCGTAATGAAGTTCCAACTGACATAGGTTAGCAGTAGACTTAATAAAGTTGGAAGGATTGCGTACTGTAGAACGATGATGGCCTCTAAAAACTGTACCAAAAAGAAAGTTTCACTAATATTAAATGTTTAGTTACTTGAGAGCTGGTTGAAAAATGCGAATGGAGCAAAAAGTAATTGCATGAAAGTATTTTTTTTCAATTTAGATACGTTTGCTTACAACCAGTTTAGCACAAACAAAGACCATTTTCAGTCAGTGAGACAAGACACTTTGCATGGACGGATGCATTGTAATTCGAAAAACTCCAATAATATTAATTGACAAGGTACATAAATTTCAGTATTGTCAATCCCCAACTACCAATGTCGAATCTATCAAACCCTATCAAAACACCATTGTTCACACACAGCGCATCTTCTTTAGTAGAAATTGCCATTCATGATATTGCCCTAACTATTTTGTCTGCCATAGAAGATGTGATGTCTGCCATTTATATAGCCGATTGTGTCTTGTGTCCATGTGGATCAACAAATTCTCCAGTCGAGAAATATACGACAGTCGACAGAACATTAAAAAACAGCCCAGCTCAACTTACTTTCAGTATTACATATCATAAATATCCTACATAAATGACAGGCATTTCAGTGGTTGTATAAATATAACATATTTTATGCAAAGAAAGTTGTACCAAATCCTTAATTGTATCAGTGAAAGCATTTTGCATCAACTTTTGTGCAGTCATTGTTTCCATTTAAATGTATATCATAGACCCATTATATACTACTACTGCATTGCACTCTCTTCAACCCACATAAAATCTCTATTGAAATCTGTCTCTATCTCTCGTCGCCGTTGTAGCCCTGTTCAATAAGGATAAATTTTGAACAACAGTGTTCCGAATCGAATCTAAACAATTTTGGCTGCTCTTCTTCCTCCCGCGTAAGCCTTCATAATATTCTCTAGAGTGCTACCTTTCCCTTTTGCTACTCTGTAATATTCCATAAGGGTGGCAACAGCAGTAGTAGTGCCAGGACCAGGCCTTCAGCCACATCGTACTCGTCGTCAACTCAAATCGAGTGTGAAGAAGAGATAAGCGCTCCTTGTCATTTTGTTTTCATCCAGCCGCACCGAGAAAGTGAGAGAAAGAGTGGGAAAGTGGTCGCTTGATGACATTTTCAGGAGAGAAAAGGGAAAATGCTACCACGGTGCAGTTTCCCCTTTACTGCAGCAGCAGCTACATAATAAAATAACAGCATATATCGCTTTATTCAGCCAGAGACCTGTGAGGTTGTTGTCGTTTCTGGAGTGGAGGGGGAGGGGAAGAAAATAGAAAGTCTTTTGTGGAGGTAGCACACACATTAGCATTATACACGTAAAGCTTTGTCTGTCTTGGAAAGTGCTTAGTTTGCGCTAGCTTTTAGCTTTTGTCTTTCCCATCCACAGACGCTCAAATAAGAAGAGAAACGTGCAAAACATAAGATTTCAATTTCAGATGAATGCTTGAATGAGCAGTTGTAGACGGATAGAAAGTTATTCCACACTGGCTTTCTCCACACACTCTCTCTGTTACACATAACCCGGTTGAGTAACGTCTTGATTTTATATCTTTTTATGCGTTTCTTCGATTTTAGGGTAAATGGGAATAATACCTAGACAGAGTGCCAAAAGGGGTTATGGTCTGAAGCCTGAAACTTTGCGTTTTTTATGTTTAATTTATTTTATTGCTGCAATACTTTCACTTACTTACTACATTACAATTTTCTAGGATGCGTTATATATACATGTGCGTAGGATCCCTTTAATTTTAACAATAATCTCTCTTAAGGCACACGCATTATCATGGATATATACAGTTCATGATAACATATTATCAAGTATTTATATATTTTAATTTGGGAGTATAAATCCGAATTATCTTGCAGCCAGATTCTAGCCCTGTTTTACATGGCCCCTTAAGTCCCTGTGTGTTTTACACAGAATATGTACACAATGTAGGGAAAATGCGTTCTATTTTGTTCCAAAGTTACTCAAGTACCAAACACTCCAACTCCAACTTGGGAGTTGGAAGCAATCAACCCCATCTACATATTATATTCCAAGTCAAACATTGAAAGCTTTGCTTCTTTCAATTAAGCTTTTCGGGTTTTCTTCAACTTTTCTATGCTTATACTCAAATATTCCAAAGACCTTTACTTAAAAACATTTAAAGATTGTAATAGTTAATATTAGCCAACATATCTAATATCAACATTAATTAAAGTACTACTTTCAACAGAAATACAGCAAACTTTGGACAATGGCAAACGAAACGAACGAGATCTCTTTTCCACTTTTAATGTGCATGACATGAATGGAAAACCCAAAAAATGGGTAATTGCAATAACTAAGTGCTTAATTGCACACTAATCACGTTAAATTATTATGTAAACGGTAAAAGAGTTTAATTAAATTGCTTGGGATCCAGAGTAGGGATCTAAAGTAGATCATCGTTAGCTTTGGTCTTTGTTCACAATTTCAAGTGTGAAGATCCACTGGAAGTTTAGTGTGCCCCAAAATCGTGGAAACCGTCCCGCGAGCCTGTGCCCTTCACAAAGTCTGTATTTTCTCACTTGCAAGAAGTTGGCGAAAGGAAACCGACTCTTTTTCACTCTACCTAGTCAATTTACTTAATTTAACTTAATTGGAAAGTGGTTATCTGGAATTTGGGTTAATCACAATTAAGCTAATTAAACGGGAAGAGGTGCGTTGAGAAATTTGTTAGTATTTTTTGGAAACTTGTTCATCATCGTCGACCGTCATCATGAGTCAGACAGCATCACAGCCACCACCAGTTGATTTGGAACTGAAAAAGGTTAACTAACTTGCCAACTAAACTAACTGACTAATTACTATAGTTGAACATATATTAGCTAATTATCATTATAACTTTATAAGATGTATTAAAACGGATGTAATATTTGATTTATACAGGCTTTGGCGGAACTGAAGCTGAAAATGATTGACACAAACCAAAAAATTAAGTTTTCTGATGCCCAGATTGAAGGATTAAAGCGAAGCGTTCTTCATAAAACAATTACCGATAACGAAGTAGCTGTAAGGACAAAAATGATTAATACTTTGTGTGGTACATTAAATAAGTATTATAGATGCATGTCATTTAAATGTTCCTTTATTGTCATTTTTTTGCAGAAATTACAATCAGAGACAAAAGTTTACCAAGGTGTTGGGCGTTGCTTTTTCGCATCCACAATACCGGAAGTTCGAGAGGGAATAGCAAAGACGGTGGCTGATCTTAATGACAAAATTCAAGTTTTTGAGGTATGCTAAATCATACATAAATGTTGAACGTAATTACTTAATTTCATTTAATTTGTGTGGGAAATTGGATTGTCAAATTTATATTATGTGGTTATCTATTTCTTTTTATTCCAGACTAACAAAGAGCATCTAGAGCGAGACCTTAAAAGTAGCGAAAATGCCGTTAGAGAACTTGTCATTCAACGGAAGAATACTTAAACAATAGCCGTCGCCTACTTTAAACTTTTTGATATTATCTTTGCATTTCCTCCAAAAAATAAATTACGAACACTATCCAAGTTTACAATTTTTACAGATATAATCAAAAATGTAATGAAATTCAACAATGAACTAGCATCTCTCGCATCTTTCTTTTAACGCCAACCATATCGTGTGTAAATGCAAGTAAGCAAGCACGTACTTTGTATTAATATCCCTATCCTCAGCTATTATTACTGTACTAATTAATTAAATATTTTATGCTCTACAATTATGTTGTAGTAATCGGTTGTCCTTTTTTGCTGAACAATAAATTTTCCTAAGCGTTATGTTAACAAAAAAAGTGTATCTATCCACGTAACTTTCATTTCTTCGAATCACAACTGATTTAACTGACATCTATTCTGTTGTCTTTATCGTCATCGGCCGTTAAAAGCAAATTGTGAACATTATCAAAAGTTGTCGTTACCTTTTCTGTTAATCAATGCGCACAAAATACGAGTTTAGTTGTTATAAATCAAAAGGCTACCTTTCATTTTCGGTTTTAAAAGAGCATAAATCAAAAAGATTAATTATTATAAAACCATATAACCATAAATTATTTTACTCTTGTTGCGTATATCACAACAGTGCAACGGTAATTGTGTAATTAAACTAATTACAGACTTAAATAATAATTTATGGGGTGAAGTGAAACGAATACGAGGTAGAAGGATTTCATGTAACCCTCTTGGTACAGCGGTAAGAAGAGGAGACCACAATAGCATGTTGTGTTGTGTGAAGGCAGGATCAACTGCTGTCCACGTGTAACGAACGATAAACAAAAGTTTAATTGAAATTATTTAGTGTGTTCGAGGGTCACACTTTAACGTAATCAGCTTTTTAAAACACAGTCAAGTTTAAGGTAGTTAGTAAAGTTTAGTCGGAATCGGTGTCCCTGACCATGCAAACCGGTCAACAATTTACATTACAGACACTCAAAGGGTGAATTTACCAGTGGATGTTTTTAAACGGCTTATTATATGAAGGTCGTAGAGTCAGTTTAATTATCTTAATTATTGGTCAGTGAGTGTTTGCTGGATCTGTTCAGTCTGTACTCGGATAATGGACCCTACTGAAGCTCGGACGGTGAGTTAATTGAGTTCCAAAAGTAAATGCACAATTGACTATGCATGGGTTGTTGTTAGTAAATGGTGAAAATTATATGAATGAAGTATTTAATCATTAAATTTTAATGACTAATTAATTGTTCATTTTTTCGGGTTTCAGTTAAAGGATTTCTTGCTGCTGTACAACAGGATAAGTGAAGACTGTTTCCGGAAATGCGTGTACAACATGAGTCAGCGAAGTTTGGATGACGAAGAAGGCAACTGTATCTCGACCTGTGTTCAGAAACACGTCAACGTGAATCATAAAACTATGCAATTTTTCGCAGAAATCAATCCAGTGTTCCAGCAACGGAAATTGGAAGAGCATCAGAAAGAATTACAACAGCAACAGGAAGCCGCTCAAAAAGCTGCCGACGAAGCAGCGTCGAAAGCTGTGGCGTCATCATCATAACAATCAGTTAAAACTAATTAAGTGATTATAATTACAGTTTAAATATAACGTGTATACGTTTGAAGGAGTTTGCGTATATCAAATATTAGTCATTCGAATGTAGTTTGTATGTAAATTGTAATTTTTTGCTACTTATATTTCAATTATAGTTATGTAGTATTCGTTTCGATAGAACGGTATCATTCCTGAGGTCTCATTTATTTCCTTAACTTCTATTTAAATACCTTCCTTTACATTAATGTAAATAATGGAGGCTACAGGTACAAATACAAGTCAATTGAACGCGGAAGATGCGTCAGCAAATTTGCCCTCCTCGTTAACAATTTCTAACCTGTCAGTTGTGGTTTTAATGGGTTTGCCAGCTTGTGGGAAATCAACCTTAGCAAATAAGTTGTCACAATTGAGTTCCAACTGGCGAGCTATAATAATTTCCTTTGATGATTATGTACCGTTAAATATACAAGCAAAAATATCACAAAACCATCCCAGTGGAGCAGCGTCCCCTGATGAATTTAATGAAACGCCTCACTTAGAAATGAGCCATGCAAAAATTTTACGAAAAAAATTTGTTTACTGTGTTGACGCAGTATGTAGATTTGCCAATGAATTAGGCATTAGTAATGAATGTCAAAGTATTAATTTTGACAGTTTTTTGTCGTCTTTAAGTAGCTTGCTTTGTTCATATGAATCCACCGGTTNTTAGAAATGAGCCATGCAAAAATTTTACGAAAAAAATTTGTTTACTGTGTTGACGCAGTATGTAGATTTGCCAATGAATTAGGCATTAGTAATGAATGTCAAAGTATTAATTTTGACAGTTTTTTGTCGTCTTTAAGTAGCTTGCTTTGTTCATATGAATCCACCGGTTTGGTGTCCAATGAGTCATTTTTGTCTAAAGTTGAACAGGCTATGAAAGCAATTAGTGACATTTATGCAAAGAATGAGTTTAAAATAATAATTTTAGTGGATGATAACAACTATTACCACAGTATGAGAAATGATTTTTATCAAGTTGCCAAACAGTTAGAGGTTGGATTTTGTATGATCTATTGCAAGTCATCTTTGAAGACTTGTGTCCAACGAAATTCCCAAAGACCTTTAGAGTTACGAGTTCCCCATAAGGTAATTGTGGAAATGGCCCTCAAATTTGAAGATCCCAATCCACTTCAAAATGCTTGTGATATGTATTGCGTTGAAATTGATTTGAATGGTCAAGATATTAATTTACTTTTGCTGGAAGATGTTATCTCAAATTCAATGTGTAATCCCTTAAAGAAAAATGATGACAGGGCCGAAGAGATTGAAAGAGAAAGAAGGATATGTTCAGAGAATGAGGTTCATCAAGCAGATTTGGTATTAAGAAAGTGGATAAATAAGAAACTGAATTTAACCTCACTTTCAAATTCTTTGGGATCATCTCAGGTGAAATGTGACAGCAGTGGAAATGGTAACTTGAAAAAGAAGTTGAGTAAAGAATTAAATGTTAAGAAGAAGATGGCGTTAGAAAAATTAAGGTCGGGAGAATTAAAGGTTTCTTCGCAGGTAGAGCAAGATGTAGAATTTCAGGGGGAAATTGTTAAATTGTTTGAGAACATGATTTTGGAATAAATGAATTTTCATACCTCAAAGCTAAATGAATATTGCATCGAATTACAACGTTTTACTTTCTGTTTTGAGTCATTTAATTTATAACAATGCAGTCAGATTATGGTTTTGTAGTATGTACTGGAATTATGCTACTTGTGGAATTTCTTCTGGGACTTGTTGGTCTGGGGTTTCTGCGGGTGGGTTTTGTCCGTCACTGCCTTCTGGTGGTGGAGGAGGTGGGGCTTCTCCGTCACCGCCTGGTGGTGGAGGTGGGGCCTCTCCTTCACTGCCTGGTGGTGGTGGAGGTGGGGCTTCTCCTTCACCGCCCGGTGGTGGAGGTGGGACTTCACCGCCTGGTGGTGGTGGTGGAGGACGTTGACCACCCCAACCGCCTGGTGGTGGTCTTGGAGGGCGGAATCCACCGAAACCTCCTGGTGGTGGTCTGGGTCTTGGGCCGAAACCTCCAAATCCTCCTTGAGGTCTTGGTGGGCCTTGGCCTGGTCGAAAGCCTAATGGTCTCATTGGTCCAGGTGGTCCTTGTGGTCGGCCGCCTGGTCCTGGTCTTGGACCATCTTCGATTTGTCTTCTTGCTGGAGCTTCACCCTCTGACGTCTGCCTCCTTCTGGTCTTTCACCGGATGGTGGTGGGGGTGGTGGTGGTGGACGCCTGCCTCCTGCTGGCGGTGGGGGTGGTGGTGGTGGACGTCTACCCCCTTCTGGTCTTTCACCACTTGGTGGTGGTGGTGGTGGAGGAGGTCGTGGTGGGCCCTGGGCACTCACCACCGCCACAGCTCCGACGAGAACGATTGCTAGAAATACTTTCATTTTTACACTCAAACTGAGATGTAATAAACCTTTTGATTCAGAGCGAGTATTTATATATGGAGTTTTTTAAACAGGATGCAAGCTCATAACAGTATTTGTTAGTCTTGAAATTCCCATGTCCCTGTCATAAATATTTATTGGAGAAGTATAACAAATAATTGTACAATTATAAAGATAATATTCCATAATTCCATCGAACATCAGACCATCTCATGATTCTCAATGCATGATGCAATCGTAAGCGTGTGTTTGCATTATTTAATGAAATTAATTTTAAAAGAAGGGTTGGCTTCATTGTGATTTGCTTAACGTATTCAACATTGACATTCTCAATAATATTGTCATTGTCTCTCCATTCTTCATACTCGGTGCACCTGTCGCTCCAAACAAATCTTTATTTGATGAGTAAACGTATTAGGACAGGTGTAGAACCAGACTCTTTTGTCATTTCCATGATTTTCTTTAGCTCGATTGACTTGTGTCTGTATATTTTAAATATTTTAAAGCCTATTTGATTCTGGAAGATTACTGTATGTAACTGGAATGCGACTTTTGTATGATATTGAGTTATATAAATGGAAAGAATGCACACTGCTCCATCGCACGTGAATAAATGTTTTTTCTGGAGTCATTTATTTAGACCAAAAACAGAGTAAGCAAATATATTATGTTGAATGCAGATAATGACAGAAAGGCGTTTTACAAACAGCTTTTTGATGGGCATTTGACACTACAGCATATGCGCCTCTAAAAAGAACATAAAATACTTACCACAATATTATTATATAAGT
>JAHZMV010003805.1:0-41834 GCA_027743765.1 Coecobrya sp. COE2 | reverse complement strand
TTATATGCTCATAAGCACACAGAACAAATACAGAAACGGTTCTAAATAATTGACGGATCTTTACCTGTTGTGTACTTTATCTCATACTAAAAATCATTCAGAAAAGAATGCAACAATTATTTTAAAACATGTATTATGCTCATGTAAATCAGCGTGCAAAGTTACAGAGGGTCAAGAATTTTTCAAGGAAAGAACCCCCGAATCTTCCTCTCAGCGGGAGAGTCTTTGATTCGTTTTGAAATGAAAAATGTTTTGTGAGAAATTGCAGGACAGGCTCACTTACCGCTGCTTTTCTTCTTGTTTTTCCATCTCATACCAATTGCTTTGCAAGATTGTTTTATCAGGAAACATTAATGTTCCAATTTTAAGGAAAGTAACAGAATCGGATGATATATCCATACCTCGAAAGCATATCTAAACTATATAGTTATATAGATAAATCGCACGCGTGCTCAAAGGAAAACTTATTTGTATATAATCTAATCTAAACCACACATTTTTCACACAGAAGCGCATAAAAATGAAAACTTTACGCTCGTCATAAAATTACTCTATCAAATTACATCGTTATTAATACCTTCGTCATTGTAATTTCATATTAGATTAATCTTCCTCATCTCTTTTTCTTGTACATTTTGATGCAAAAAGCACTCGATAATTTCGGTTCTTTCCAAGTTTAATAAATTTAAACAAAAGAGCCCGATATACAAAAGATGTACAGCCGAGAAAGATAGAAAAAAACAAGCGAGACTCATAACAAAACAACAAGCCTTATATGATCGCCTCTTCTCGCTTGGCTACCTATTAGTACACGTCAGGTCTTTTGGAGTGAAAAACGAAGTGAGTGGTAGAGAAGGAAAAAGAAAGAAGTAGTAATAATAATCATGATGACAAGGATCCGATAAAAGGAGAGAGGAGAGAACTAAACCAACCCATCTCGTTCATAATAATTACACGGCCCATCCCATCCTATTTCATTTTCCTTCTCAACAATCTCATTTTCATTTTGAGAGACAAGCTAAAAACTGAGGCTCCCTACGCGCGACTACTACAACCACCATCATCATCACAACTAACTCTCATAATAATGCCTAAGTAGAAGAGAAAAAGTGTTATTTGGGCTCATGGAAAAGCATTTCCATACTTTATATAAGTATATTTTATTGATATATAAACCTTGTGTGCATATAAGAGCTTCCTCACAGTAGAAACAAAAAAATACTTGAGTGTTATCTTGTCTTCTCCCTACAACCCACCAAGCAAAACGGTACATGTTTTTGGTGAGGTAAGTTGAAAAAGGTAAAGCAAATTCGGCCGGTGAGGGTGTTATATAAGTATAGAAACACACATAATGTATTCCAAAGTGTACATAATACATAATAATAATTGTGAAGGAGTGTGAGTCTGGTGTTATGCGTGATGATGTGTGTATGGTAGATGCATAAAAAATATAAGGAACAAATGGACGATTGGACGAACGTGAGTGGAGAGCAAGAGAGAAAGGAAGGGAGAGAGAGAGAAGTACAAGGCAATAACAGGAGCAGTTTTTGAAGGAGCAAGTAGAGATAGAAAAAAGCATCATCCATTATTCCGGCATTTATAAAATACAAACTCGGATTAGTTCGGCTCCCGCAGCTCCTCCAAGTCAGTCAGAAAATACAAAAAGCCTGGCACAAGTATAATAAAAAATAATACACTCAAACCACCTCTCTTCTTTTCTCCTTTTTCTCTCACCGTCCACCTTCTCGTTTCTTCCCGAAGAAAAATATCTTTGGACTGGACTTCTTTTATCATCATCACCATCCTATTATTGTTATTATTACATCTAATCATTCTTCTTATGCTTCATTTCGATATTATATTACCCAAGATTCCACACGTTCATTCATCTCAGATATGATGAGAGATCGATCCCCCCAATGGATATTACTACGTCAGTCTGTACAACAAGTGTAGAGGAAAGGGACTGATATTTTATAGCGTGCGGTTATTTGCCCAGGAAGGTATATACACTTATGTAAGTTATTACGCTCTGCACTAAATTTTTAATGCGTATTCCACCCCTACGACGTTCCGCCTCATTCTACTTCACTTTTTATAGCTCTTAATTTTTTCACATTAGCATACCTTAAGATAAATCACGAATTTTATTGCTTTGCTGCATCAGGATCAAGTATTCTAACCAAGAATGAATGTATGTTTAGTCCCGGCATAACACTGCTTATCTGCATTTCATGTTTATAAAACCACAAAAGTTTGGAGAAATTAAATACTACTCCAGCATGTACCAAGGAATATTTCTGATGTTTTCTGTAAATTTTAAATCAATGAGAACAATAGTAAACTTCAATGAAAGAATTTTAATGGGACTGCATCCCTATTTACACCGCTATATAATACATTCAGTTGTAAAGTATGAACCAAATTACATATTGCACTGTATATTATATCCTTGATTGTGTTAGCAAGCCAAATACCGCTGGTGTGCACAGCTAGCTCCTATGCGCTATGTTTACTTTATTAACAGGGTTTTAGGTTTTTAATTCACTTAAGAACTTCATAAGTATGCCAGGACACAATACAAATATAGATGTATGTTTTGTATGTATGTATAGGCTGACCATTCATGAAGCAATCATGCATACATTATAATATTTAATTCGCATATTCTCCTGGTACAAGCATTGCCTAAAACATTTCAGCTGCTATTAGTTTATTTGTACATTAACAAGTGGACCCTGGAGAATATAGAAAACAGTAATGAACTTTCAAGTAGATGAAGTTTAACATTCAGTATATTTGAACATAAAAAGTTTGATCACGTTAGTATGTTAGCGTATACTTATGTATATTTAAATGGTAAATTTAAGCTAAACATTTTTAGAAGATCATACCACACATTATTTTCCTAGCTTGTCTAGTAGTAGTTGACAGTCAACACGTCATAAACGAAATGCTTGAAATGTCACATACCGTTTGTTCTAGAATAAGAAGAGATATAAAAGCTTGAAACCTGGGTTTATTAAGCCGCATCCTAATAGCTGTCAGAATCTATTTAACAGTGCTTTCGCATGCAAATCCCGGCAGATTATTACATGTCTAATAAGTAAACATGATCAAGTTTTGCTGAGCTGTTGCTCTGCTTAATGCTTCTTTATGATTTTCAGTGGGCATAATATACAGTTAAGGAAGATGGGTTGAAGCAATTTTTAAAACTTAATTAGCGTAGCAAACGGCATTAGTACACGTCGTAGAGGCAATGAAGAATGCTGCAAAACGACACAATACACCACACAAAAGTACACCTAACCTCTGTCTGTTGAAACACAACCATCATAATAAATGCTCAATATTATACAGTCATCAAAGTGCATAAAACTGCTCGACAGTGGAAGTTGTTAATATGTCTACGTTGTGTGTACTGGCTGTCTGCTTATCTATCAGTTTTTTTCACCTGTGTTTATGTATTTGTTGGTGAGGAAGCACACATTTGTACTGTTGACCTTCAAACGCTATGCTGTGCATTTTAATGCCCGACATCAATTAAGTTATCAAAACAAAGTGTACTACGTCATTAATTGAAACAAAAGCTCATGTGCTTGCTTTATAGTGTGAGATCAAAGGAGCCGCAACTCCAATTCGTCGAGTTCAATCTATCTACTAACTCTTTAAAAAAAAGTTGTATACAAAGCAGAAGTGGTAGTCGTTGACTCACACACTCTCGTCGACAGTGGAGATGTTTCAGCTATGTAGGATAGTGCAATAGATCAACAGCAAAGCATCATTATTATTATCGGGCAGCCAAAGACACACATTTCAAGACATGGCAAGTATATTAAATACCGGCTTCTTCAACCACATCATCAACATTTACCATATTACTCATAAAAGTTAAGTAACAATGACAGCTATCAAACTCTCCGACAATGAAACGAATCGGCCAAATCGTTCGGAAGTTGAAATAATGCATTCATTTAAAGTCACCATGCACGTTTTATCACAGTATTTTTTTGCAAACCTGAACTATAGAAAATTCATGAACATCCACATAGGTGAGTATTGAGGTTGCATAAGTACTGGACAGTGCCACTATATACTTCAAAATACATTTAGTAGAACTTTACATTCACAGGCAGGCTTTAACCTTTTAAGTAAGTTGTAAACCAAGTTGTACTTTTTATCAGCATTTATCATTGTTTTCCAAATGATATTGAAACTACGTCTGTCTGCACTCTGGACTGTAACGCATCATTTTCTTCCTCCTTTTTTGTATTCCTTATTTATTCGAAGATACACATTGTTTTCTACAAACAGCAAATTAGGTATATACTGACAGAAATACACAGTTTATGGTAAACGACGATGATAGATCACGAATGTGCGTATATCCTGCGCTTTCTTTTCCAAAGCTATAAGTATGTTGTAAACATAAAGAGATGGATACTAATCAAGCTATCAAATTGAAGTTACATTGCCATAATATAATCCAACTACTATAAAATATGTACAGTGGCAGATTTTCTACAATTCAGTGAGACAACCTTAATCATATCAAGTAAGCATGTAGACTTTTTTACAACTTTATGTTCCATGTAATTACTTAACTTTATTAGACCGGGCTATCATATCTGAGACCACGATCAAAAGTTTTACTAAGCAGGGGGCACTGCTGCGGATATTATACAAAGGCTAGAATGAGAGCATTAAAACAAGAGCAAATTACTTAATGTTAATGCGTTATTGGTTAGAGTTTCAACAGCACAATCTTGTCCATTGAAACTACTGTGTAATAAAAGCAGAGGCTATTTTCCTCTTGTTGTCTGAAAATTACAAGCTCGTCGTTTCACATGAGATTAACAATATTTTATATGAGCGAGGGAGTGAAAAGATCACGGCTAGTCTGATGGCTATTCACATGATAATATTACTTATTTACATGGCTTCCTACGACGACAGACCAGAAGGAAAGGTTTGTTATGAATGTGCTGTCCATCCACCTTTTTCTCAAGATTAATCTCAATATGCCGGAGATGTAATAATTTATTCATATCATTACAACTAATCGAAAGAAAATAAGTTTTTTTCTAAAACAGCCAACAATGAGAAACCGGTCTTTTTTGTTGGTTCTTTCTTCTTGTCTTTGATCCAGATAGTCGTACAGTTATGATTGTGTATTAAAAATAAAAGCCGGCTTGTATTCATGCAACACATAATGATGCAGTGTACAATGAGTAGTTAGTGACCACTCATGTTCATCATATTAACAAAAATTAAGTGTAACTATTATCAAACCATTATTCTTGTATTTGTAAAAGTAAATGCATTATTTACTTCAAGTGTGACGGACGTTCATGTATTTGGACTTAGACTACACTTTACGTGCAAATCATTTTGCAGCAGCTTATTTCTAGTAGCTTCAGTAAGATAAAGAGAAATAATGATCATCACATAACATAAATCCATTGCAGTTAAACATACATTTGATAACTTTAGTTTATGCCGATTATTGGATAAAATAGCACTGATTTATATTAATCTGATTTTTCATTATTACAGCAACACCGTTCACCGTTCTCCTTAATTAAAAACTACATTAATTAATAAATCTGATCCTCCTGACGTGCATCCTGAACAGTCACTGTTACATGTACACATTTTGATAAAACAGAAGCTTAAACAACCTATTGGCCTTCATCAAGGAATATTCATCATTGTCTTATTACCACTCTATTTTTATTCACCAATGCATTACTAATCAGTACAGCACATGGTTGGGAGTGAAGGATAAGGATTATGTTGGCGTAGTCTTAATCGTTCTTGTCGTATGCAGAAGTGCTCATTGTTCCTCCCGCAAAAAATCTTGATTTGATTCTCATTATCTTTAAGCATGATATAAAACAATGAGTGAAGCTCATGTCCACACTTAAACGAAAAAGTTATCCTGGATAGGCGAGCATTTAAAAAAGCAAACTAGCAGCAACAGCGCAGAGCGGCTTCTTGAGCCACTTGTGTAAGTCTTGTGTTTGCTGCTACTGCATTGTCATAATCAGCATCATCAATCCATCCATCTTTACTCCATCAAGTATTCATACTTGTATTGTTGTTGTCTGTCAAGTAGGAGACGAAAAAAGGTAGAGAGGGAGCATGCAGGAGAGAGAGATCCAATTCCCTTTATCCCATATTCTCGTTGTGTTTGTTGCTGTTCTCGTTGTTTGTGAGTGTCCACAAGAGGAACATTCTTCCTGTAGTCAAAAACCTATCAACTGCCAGGCTAGTTAACTTCTACTTTGCAAGAAGAAAAAAGGTTGACTGCCACTAACCACACGATTATAATCACCATGAAAGCTTAATAATAATAAAAATCATTTCCCCTCAGGCCACAAGATTGTTCAACATCATCACTATATAAAATGCTGTGTGAGCACCACTTACTCCTCGCATGTGTCCATCCATGCCTTTTCTCTCGTCTAGTTGACGCTGCGCTTGACTCTACGCTGCTGCTCAATGATGATAATAATAATGATGCTTCTATTGCTTTATGTGCACAATGATGTGTATACACTCAAAAATAATACACAGCAAAAAGGTGTGTTGTGCATGCAATAATAATGATAATGTATACAGATCTACCACAAAAAGCAAACGCTCTTTTTATATAAAAATACAATGTATACAAAAGCACGATTTATTTTCCCTTGGGAGATTGTCCGTCTATCAAACTCAACTGACTTGGAGTCATTCAAAATCCCAAATCACTTCAGCCCATCATCAAGCTACATCACTCTTTTCAGCATCTCTGCATAATAAACTGGTGGCGTGTTTGCCGTTGTCTGATAGCACTGGTGAAAAATCACTTAGTCTTGTATTGAGTACATTTTTTTCTCTAGTTGTCTCTCTTCCTTTCTTCCCCTTATTTCACTCACAGGAGCTTAATCATCTTAGCAGTCGTTATCACTCGACGGGAATGTTTAAAGCGTCCTCTCTGAAATGCATGCGTGCGTCTGCCTTCATGTCGCATAGGAAGCTTATAAAGATGATATCCCGCAAGAGCTTTCGCAACACTTTCTGCCAACACTATGCATTAATCTGTGTATTTGGAAGTGCATAAGTATGATAGGTAAATGATTATTTAAGTAGCAAAACAAACAGTAACTCTCTGGTATATGAGGACTTCGAGAAGCAAAATAAATGACTATCTGTAATACATTTATTGTAATTGCTGAAGCAGTCATTGATTCTTTTTTCGAACAACTGTCAGAATTTTTAAAAATGAATCCGATTGCCCTGATAATTTGATTCGACAAAACTCCCGTTTACCAAGATATACATAAAAATAATAAAATTAAATGATCTAGATGTTCCATCCGTAAACATAAGACATAATAATTATTATTAAATTATTATTTTAATTACTCTTGGCGCGATGATGAGGTAACCGGAATTATTTCAACACGACCAACACCGTCTTTTTCATGACATATGTTCCAAATTAATATGTTAATTATCTGTAAAAAGCCTTTGTTTCTCAAGTCATAATATACTGCTAGACGATGAAAATTAAACATTCCAAAATAAAAAATCCATTCGCCTGAAGTTCATACGTTGAATTTGGTTTTTGAGAAGAAGAGAACGTCAATTTATTTGTTAATAACATTTTACATCCAGCGAAATAGCATTTTTCTTGGTCCAACCCATCTTCTGCCAACTGATCTCTCGTAATATGCATATACACATGTCTTTTATACTAATTCTCACCTTTTTTCATCTGAAAGATGAAGAGCTGTAGTACAACATGCCAATCGGAGAAAGGAATCAAATGAAAACCACCACAACTGCTGCTCGTTGCACTACACTATTATACAACTATCAGCTCAATTTTTCGTTTTCATTTTCTGGTGGTGTCAATCCAAAGGTATGTCTGTACACGGCTACCGGACTGAGCAGTGGTAATTATTGTGTGCAAACATGGCTACAAAAAGAGGGCTGAGCATCTCACGTCAAAACAAACATAGGTTCATCCTTTCCTTTACCCAAGCTTTGTTAGTAATGTGTACTTTTTAATTCCTCTACGGAGTGGATAATGCATACCTAGTCTAATAGGCAGAGATGTGAGACCTGCCATGCAATACGTAATGTTCTTGATCTATGTAACACTATCAAAGATTACTATATAATAGGTGGTACGAAATACGAAGAACTCACTTGTTGTTTGACCAGATCAGATATGCACACAACTAGGTATATTAGATACATTCATGTAGACTAATGCTGAGCTGTGTAATGAATGCATCATGCATGCATGCATTAACAACGTATTTTACATCCCTTTGCTAAGAGAAACGTCCAAAACCAGTAGTTGAAAGGTAGACTCATTAACTCATTTAATTTCGTCATAAAATTATAGCGTGGATTTTGTTACAAGGTCCTCAATTAAGATTGCAACGCGAGGTAAAGGAAAGAGACTGGGAAAATGTTAAAGCTTCTAATGTTTCATGACGGAATATATGCATGTATATCAGCCGTTATATTCGGTGTTTAAGTAAAATTGTATCAAAATGGCCACAATGAATATTATAGAGAGCTAGTTGACTTATGGAATGTTCACTTGATTAAAGTATCACAGCTGCCTAAAGGTGGAAAAGATTGTAATTATGCATTGTTTATATCCGCTATGTACATCCAGGAAATGTAAGGTATCCGTGTGTATACCTCAATGCGACACTTTCTTTACATGATGTTATCTATTGTCAGTAAAAAAGGTGCAGTTGTTAATTATTAGTAGATCGGTTTACATTATTCAACTTCCAATAGCCAATAACAATAAATGGTGTCACAGCGTCTGACAATTGTAAGATTTAGCATTTTCTTGATGATTTCATGTTCTAAGAACTAACGGCATAAGTAAGTCCGTTTGTACTGTACATTTCATACCTTTAGTACATTCCTGGCCTTTGAACAGCAATATGTATAGTTATTAAGTAGAATGTAAACTATTAATTGAAGCAATGTAAAATTCAATACTAATTACTTTGTATTTTACAACACTATCATCAGTGAACTCTTCAGAAGATGCAATGTTCTCGATACATAGAAAAGTGCAAAAGTAAATGTTTTGTTAGTCAAATAATTACTGAGAAGTGAACCCATTTCTGAAATACCGTTGAAGTGAAAAGATGTAATGTAAACTGCAGATTAGTGTCTTGTTGAGCCCCCAAAGCAATCAGCTTGCACCTCGCTTGACTTTAAATTAACATAAACCTATTAATTTAATAGAGTTTTGTGATAGATCAGTTGTGTGAACAAGAACTATTTTATATGAATAAGGTGAGAATGTGTGAAGAAAATCTCACTTCACTGCTGGGACAATAGGAAATAAAATTCAAACGATTTTAATTAATTCAAGATCATTTTTTTCCCGAGAGGAGCCAATATCTGCTGATATAGACAAAAGTAATAAGAATTGAATGGTCATCTTCATACTCATAATATCGGTATAAAATTGACGAGATGGAGATTGCGCACAAGTTATCAATTCAGCTAGCCTATTCAAGTGCAAATGAAAAAAGACAATGTAGATAATATGAACTTGTACTAGATCTAATTTCGTCCGTCATCATCATCATGATGACCATTGCTTTATGGATTATTTCCCAGTCATATTCTACATATAATGATCTGCAAATACGACTTCTCCTCTTCATTTATTATTATTGCTGTTTGATCTTATTAACATTTACTTGAACACATATTTGTAGAGAAAACCGGCTTGTCGAGTTCTCTCCCTCCTCTTCTTCTACACAGACTAAGCAACCAAGAGCACCAAAGAGCTTTAGCGTAAAATAGAAATTAGCTAAAAACGCATGCATACGGATTAAATGTTAACTACTGGACAACCTAATCTTACATACAAAAATGTCTACGTAAAACCAGCCAGCCAACCGGCAAGTAAAAAAACAAGCCAGCATTTGCTGAATACCTATAGAAAGAGTAAAAAAGCAAGTGAGGAGGTGAGGATGTGGGGAAAAATGTCTCATTGAATGTGAGAAACATGATATAAAACCCATGTCGGCAAGACAAGTCTAGTTTTGGACATGGTAGGTTAGACATGTCGTGCCAATGTATCAACTCACGGCTTGACATTTGGCACCTCTTTTGTTTCAAGGTAGCTTTCGCGTGATTAAGGACTTTTGTTGTTTGGTTGTGTGTTTTTGCTACATTGCATCTTCCTTTTTTCGTCGTCGTGTGTTTATTGTGTAGCTGCTTTCACAAATGGCTTTCACACACTCATTCAAATTAAAAGAGTACGATGATGGTGATGATAATACACCTTAATACCTCTCACCTGTTAACTATATTCGCTGTACGAATGCAACTCCTCCTCAATTGCATGTACCTGTTCTTTTACACTGTCAGTTGACTGCTGTTTCATTCACATTGTACATCATGTTACTGTCCTTTCCTGGCGAATAAGAAACAAGACAGCAGCGTACTATGCGATGCATAATATACATCGAATATTATTCGATGTATGTGCCATATTATGCAAATATACTGCATGTTATGAAAAACAAACATTCTCAATTTTGTAGGCATGGTCTATGTACTTGAGAAGTACATTTTAAGTGAATATTGCTTGAGTTCTGTACAGGAGCTTTTTAACAAGTTGCCTTGCGTTTTTCATGCTAGATAAGTCATATATGAAAAATGCAAGAGAGGGAGACCATCTTCAGCCATTTATTTTCCACGTCGTGTGTACCATGTCATTGTTATCTTGCTCGTGAAATCATTCTACATAACATCAGTCGGATGGATTATTATTACCAGTTTTCAGTGAAATGGCACAGCCATCACAAGAGGCTCATAAGTACCTCTTAACTCAGGCGGTGGCCCATCCATCCCAAGTCCTTTAATGTCGAAATTTGTAGCCAATTCTCGTCTCCTTATAGTGGGTAACCCAGCCCCGTTTTATTTGTTCTTCTCTGAAGTTTCGAAAGATAAATAGTAGTGGTAATAATAATAATAATAAGTATGACTGCATAGTAGAAGCGTCATAGAACAACACAAACAATTTCTCCACTATTGTTATTACGCGTGTATGGTTTATGAACGGTCAAGGAAAATTTCTGAGCACAAATCTCATATAGCTCCTCTCCTCTTCTACACTTGCCAGATTATCTACAACTACCAGTAAAATGACCGTTATCATAATAGAGTAAAGTACAATGTATTTTTTATGCATGTGGTTATGAGTTACCACCAGATTTTTCATAATAAAATAAAACACTTTGGTACGCAATAAAATAAATCAAAGCAACCTGTGCGCTTCTATGTTCAGCCCGTCCGTCTATATCCATGTAAATGCAAGCTACAACTAATACATAAAGAACTCGTGTGATTTTAGATGGAAATCAAACTCAACAATACTCGCTCTCCGTTTTCTATTCAAGTGCATACATAACCTAAACTACAATGTGTACTATGCTCTTTCGAACATAAACTTGGCGATGATGACTAATAAAAAGAGCCTTAAAACATCAATAGCGCATGTCACATAGGTAATAATATTTTTGTGTTGGGGATGTAGCGAAAACTCTCTAAACCACACAACCATCCTAACCATCATTCTGAAAATAATGAAATGATGGTAATCGAAGTTAAATGTAATACATATACAATGACTTCTCTCCGAAGACATTGTTATCTACCTTATTAAGAAAAGTGAAAAATTACTCAACAGTCGGTCGGTCGTCGTGTGTCTATCGAACCAACAGGCCATCTACTTTCAGTAATTTATCGTTATTGTGTGATACTCTGGTTATGAATGGTACATAAGATACACTGAATAATAGGTTTCAATCAGACGAGATATCGACCCTATCTCAATGAAACTACTTGGATTCAATCTAATCCAACTAGAAACACATCTCTTACATTTGTTGCATTTTCGGTTAAGCAGAATTTTTTTCGAAATTACATACACTGCCACCACTATAAAGCGCATATGCTAAAAATTGTCACAATTCCAAAAAAATCATTGCAATTCCCACCGCTGTATGAACAATATGCCTTAAATTGCAATGTTTTTAGATCCTGATCTTTTGAAACATGACTTTGATGGGACTTTTTGATTGAATTAATACCTTAAAGTTCCCAGCCACCCTCAGCCTACACACATGATCATGATTTGAACACAAGAACCAAGTAAAAAGCGACAAACTACAATACTGAAGTTGCTTGCTCTTCAGCGGATAAACCCTTTAAAGGAATGAATGTACATTAAATAGCATATTATATTTTTCCAAATATTTAGTTTCTATTGTCTTTTCAAAATCAAACAATACAGCAAAAACAACACTTTTAGAGAGAAACACTAAAAGGAATTTTTGTAGACCTACATATAAACGTTTTATTATATGTGCCAAGTATTTACAAGAATGCATGTAAGTTGTGTGTAACATCGTCATAAAGTTTTTTTCAATGTAATCCCAACTATTAATTCTGTTGTAGTAAGAAGATTTCAAACAACGCAGCATTATTATGCAGGTACATGCAACAACAACAACAGCAAAAGCAGTCTGGTCAAACTATAAAAATATTTGATCCCTTTACACATTTATTTTTGTATCCCTCAAAATTTAAGCCAAACAAAGTTCCTTCACCAACAAAACAATTTTTTTCAATATATGTAATATTGTGCATCAAGTAGCCAACTATCATTCCTTTTCCTCTCTATCTTTCAAAAACATACACGTATAAGATGAATTTAGAATATAGAAAATGGTTACTCGGAGTGTTATTGGCATTATTTAACTAAACTAATACAACAAATCTATAGACACAATCTTTTATATTCCTCTTGCCAGTACACCTGTGCCAACATTGAACTAAAACGCTTGTACACCCCTCTTACCATATTCAAGTCAGTCATCATCATTGTCGTCGTCGTGCTCACCATATAAAAATAGAGACTGCATACTTTTTTCCTCTAAAGGCTGTAGTAATATGTTTAAAAAGGAATGTTTGACGAAATGATGATACTAAATTAACTACGTGTACTTGCACATCTCTTAAACAATATTACTTCTTCTTCGTGTGGTTTACTATTGTTTATACAATTCATACAAAGTAGATGTATAAAAACCACTTTCCTTTAAAAGAAAACTGCATAGCTAATACAATCCTTGGTCCATCGCTTTTTTCTCCAGCGTAGTTAGTAGTTTAGAATGATAAAAATCAATGTTAAATAAATTTATGTGTGTAACTTGACCAACTAAATGGAATACTGCAGGGACCAGAGAATGCAATGCAACAATACAAGTCAAAAGGTTTTTTCAAGTTCAAGATTTTGTGTAAATTGCCGAGTAAATACATACACAGCTTTTCCGAGGAATCATAAATATGCTCTCATAACTGCATTTAAAACACTGTCCATAAAATAATAAAAAGCATTTATTCTTCAGTGTGCACAAAGAACGTTGAATCCTTTAGAAAAGTAAAAACCATGTAATTTAAAGTAGCTATAGAGTCCCAAGGTATTGCATTGTGTGCGGTCAGTAAAATAATTTCTTTTTTCCACTTTCCTTTGATTTTGGACTAATTTGAGAAATGATGGCATTAGTAATGAAGTATGATTCAAATAGAGGAATTAATGTGCTTAATATTCGTAAGGTGATAAATTTTTCTACTGAGGTTTGAAGCGGCAAAAGGACAGAAAACTGAAAACCGGTTGGTTACGCGTGATATCTCCGCATGAAACAAGAAAATGCACATCATCACGTCATGTCATCAGCTCTTTTAAAAAGAAAGAAGGGACCTATGTTATGTGTTTCATATTATGCAGGATGGCTTAGGGTGTATAATCGCCCCTCTCCCGTGCCACCGGTATCACACTAAAAGCCATGCTTATATTATTTTCTATCATAATAACCGACAACCTTTACAATTCATTCGTTCATTCATTAGCTTTCGTCACTTACACTCTTCTCCAACACCAACCTACCGCCACATTTCTGTCTGTTTGTTTCATCAAATCAAGACAGCTATCGATGGTATATATTTTACCAAACTTATATTATGTATGTACGTACATATATTGTGTACCCGTGTGTATACACAATACTGATGGTTGTGTAAGAAGTAGTATAATATTTATAATACAGGTAATGCAGATATAAATATTCATGTGTATACATCTTCTGTAAAGTATTTTATGCATGGCTCGTTAGATTTATCAACCTGTGTGAGTGACGGTGTGAGAGCGAGAGAAAACGAGCACACGGCAGTTCCTCAGCCTGTCTGGCAGCAACATTGCGACGACACAAGGGAACGACGACAACCTGAAGCCTTTTTACATGTCACAACAACACTTCCCGAAGAAATCGAACATGATCAATTTCTCGCTTTATTGCATATGAATGTCGCTTTAGTTCCCCTCGCTTCCACCTTTTGTTAGAATTCCAACATGAAATGACAACGAAGAATAAACATTCATACAAGAAATGATGTGTACCTGACGTGCAAACGCCAGTTTGGTGCACAACAATAAACAGCAGACACATGAGCATATTTTTCAGTCAAGCGTGGCTAATACATAATACCAGTCAGCCAGGATTCCCTATTTTCTTGCTCCACGCACTGCAACGTGTATCACACCAGTTTATTCATACTTTCACCATTGCCAACAATGAAGCCGCTACGGTGATAAACAGACACCGTATTATCCTGGTACGTTGAACACTTACGTCGACATAAAATGCACGATATTCTCTTTTAAAATAGCATGCCATCGTATACAAGTACCGCGGGGAGTATAATAAGGAGTGAAAGTATTAGGAAAGCTCTACACTGTGAATCGAACGGCGAAAGAATAAAATCTGAATATTCTAAATGATGGCAACTCTGAAATTCCTTTCACCATTGTTATACATAAATTATGATTATTCATTCGAATACATCATTCTAGTTTTTAGCAGTATTCCTACCCTGTCTGTATATTCATACCGGTAATTTGAAAGAGGTCAGAAATACACGGTAAAAGCGAAATAACTCTTTTCTACAATGACGGTAGATTTGTACATTTCAAAAGTACCAAATCCGGCCTTGAGAACAAAAAGCTGGGAAAGGATGAAATGCAGATATTCTTCCTCTCATGTATTCCACCAAACAACGTAATTCTTGGAATCAACTAAGCATCGATCATCATGGATCCATACGAAGGCAATATGGAGCATCAATAGAACGCTTCAATTACAAAAAAGGGTGATGATGACTGAAAGCTGCTGAATAGGGGAATGAAGTAGGATGCTTTCATTCTCTTTCTTTCTTACAACTTCACGACCTACACACCTCAGCCGAATGGAGCCGTCATTCACACTTTATCAATGCATTTGGTGCGAATTGCTGTTTTCATCAATAATTCCGATTTTCTTGAAAGTATCATTCTCTAGTATTTATAATGGTAGCAGTATATAGTAATATAATGCACGAATACCCACCCATTTCTCGGGAAAAAGAAAAAAGCACACTTTTCCAATAAGCACTCCCGTGCATTTCTTTTCGCTTCAGTCAACTCCCTTGAGAGATTATTTTTCTATTTTGTTGCTACTGATTCTACGACTGTACTTTCAACAGCAATGCCTAAAGTTTTTTTTCATCCATTACCAATCAACTCATATGAAATTATGTTGACTGACGAACAACTGACGAATTTCATGTATTTAAATGCGAATCTTTTACCTAATATTTCTACTATGATGTTGTAATGTATTATTCATAATGGTCCCACGGTACGAAGGAGAAGGCTCACGCCAACACACCGGTGAAACCTATTAGTCAAGTGAATTACCAACTGTCAACAAGCTTCTCTGCAGTGTGTATATAATATGCACAAACATATCACAACGAGGATGTCATTGCATTCATTATACTTCTATATAACTGAAAATGCACGCGAAAGTATAAGTACAAATTCATAAAATATGAACATATCCTAATGTACGAAAGGAACTCATGGCACCTCTTCATCTCCGAAAACATTAATCACCCACTGCTGCCGGTGATAAATGTGTGACTGTAGAAAACGGAACGACGACGGCCGACAGTGGTATGCATATGCAAAAAAGAGAAAATTCCAGTAGCAAGAAAGTACATCTTATTAACAAGTGCAAATTCTCACCAACGTGGCAGCCAATCTAGTAGTATAACTTTAATGTTTCAACAAGATATTTCATTATTATTACTTTTATAGTGAATAGATACATGTAAACCATTATACTGCCACACACGCGTTATTTTTTCTTCTCCTTTTAACTTTTGAAAACATTGTCATAAAACCAGTCACAAATACGTCTAAACATCATCAATTCAAGACGGGAGTCTTCAGCTTGTGCAATCTCTTGTAAAATCACACAAACATTATGTCATAAAACGTTAAAATTTCTCGTTCTCTTGAATTACTACTTCCATGATGATCATTTGAAGCAAATGTAAATAAGCAGATGAGGCTTCGTTAGATTTTTAGGTTGCTATACTCCTGAATGTAGAAAAGTTCGACTACTAGTGGCTAGAACATGAATAGTACTTTTCACTGCATTGAATCGTGATGTGATCTCTTAATCTGCATTGCTCAAAACAGGAGCGAAGCGCTCAAGATAAATGGCCACTTTTCAAAGCAGCAATGAAGCATGATCTTACTTACAAGTGTGCCAAATTAATCAAAGTGACTTGCTGTTCAAAAATGAAGAAAATTCCCAGAATTTACCCGTCACCCGTAAATAAGCGGGATGAAAAGACAGATTATTGCTGTGGCACATTAGCACACACGTTGTTGGGAAGAGTGTATGAATCAGCTCGGAATTTACTCCTTCACAAAATTTTTAAGGCCGATGCTTCTCTGCCTTCTCGTTTTTCTCTCCGTCACATTTAAAATGCCAACCTGGGATAGGCACTTTAAATAAGCCGAATGACACATCGACTAGTCGGTCTTTTTACAAACATAAAAATGCCCATGAAACAAAACAATTTAACGGATTGTTAGCAAAGACAAAATGCTTCTTTTTTCCTCGGAGGAACCTTTCCTTTTCATATAATTCCGTTTATCTTGTTTCGTATCAATTCCTTGTCTTCATCAGATAATAATACTATTTTAACGTGAAATGAGTATAAATATTATGACGTGCTTATTGTTGGTGCAACTTAACTACGTACTTATACAGATACATACACACCAAATACCAAACATATGCAAATTTGAAAATTTATGGTTGAGTGGCTATGAGCTTGCTTGAGAATATTTTTTACAGTGCCTCTCCAGATTTAAAACTCGTTTGATTGGCAACACATGTGCATATGTATATTCATCATTATTATTATTATTGTTCTATACTTGAGTAACAATTATTTTAGTGATACACCACATTATTTTTATTATTTCGTCGAGTGGTGGTGGTACTGGTGGTGAGTAAGATGAATAGGGTGATTGGGATGACCCAAGACCCAGCAAGTCCAATGCATATCGACTTACCTTAACAAATAGGAAAGAAGAGAAGCAATGGGAACGGGTGAATATGATGTAGCTTGCGAGTAGGTAAAACAAATGGTACTCGTTCATTCTTAAAAATTCAAGCCCTATGAGCACACCAACAATTAATCTTGAAGCTCTATAAAATATGCAAGAAACAATAAAAACGCAATCGAATGGACCATCTTTCTTCTCAGACAAGTAATAGGGAAGGAGAAGCTCATTTTCTTATGTTATGAGGATCCATTATATTACGCATAGGTACATAGAGTAGGTATTACCGTCTTTCGTCGTCGGCGCCTATTCTCACTTTACTGCCGACGCATTAATTACTTATATGAGGGCTATTAGCTACAGTAATAAAATACCATCCAATAAAAACTGATTCCGGCACAAACCCATTCAACATACATACAACAAAATGTATAATTAACATATGAGTGTGCATTTAAACAAATTTATACGGCCGACTTTTATTCACACGAACCATTGTTTGCACACATTAACGACTTGCTATTTATTTATTTATGTCCACGTTTTGTTCGTGGTATTAATGCTTGTTTCTCTTTCTCCACTCACTTTGCAACAAAGACTATGTAGACCCGGTAATTGAAAAAAATCAGAATATGTTTTTTTTGCAATTTCAAACACTAATTAATTGCCACAATAAAGCACGATGCTGAATGTGATGAATGTTTATGTTCAAGATGCGGCCCTAGTTCCTTTTAAAATTGCCAAATTGCATTGAGCTTTAAAGTAAAACTTTGCAAGTTCAAGAGTTTTCTTAATGAATTCATATAGATGATTCTTATGTCTACATTTGGAATGTAAGCAGTTGTAAAAATGCCCGTTTTGTGTGATCTATTTTTACCGCATACTACTGAAGCAGTGTGTAAAGGGAGAGATGAGAGAGAGAGAGAGTGCAACCGGAAATAAAAAAATCGGCTTTGCTTGATAATAAACTTTTTGTGTATACAAACCTCCCCTCGCCTCCTTCTTGAACTGATACTCTTGTACAAACCTAAGCAATGGCTCTAGAGTTTGCAACTGAGCCTACATTGAGCGGCTCAATGAGCTTTTAGGTTTTGAGCTTTTTTTGAGTAGTTCAATGAGTAGCTCATTGGAAACCCAATTTCTTATTTTTTAAATTTCCGTGGTTTTCTAAAATTTCAAAAATTCAAAAAATAAAAAAATTAACGTATAAATAGGATTTGAGTAGCTCAATGAGCTTTGAGTAGCTCAGTTAAAAAATAAATAAGCTTTTTACTGTAATGGCTCATTCCGAAAAACAAACATGACAAGCCTTGAGTTGAGATTTGAGCTAAAATGTCGTCACGTAACCAGAAACTGTAATTTGGAACAAATGCAACAGGAAAACTTACAAACGGTAGCTGAACGGACACATTTGTTACAAATCGAACACAGTATGCATGCATGCTTACATACAGTAGGAGTATGATATAAGCTAGCCAATATATAGCGAAACATATTTTTAATGCTATATCGTCCCTTTTAGCATATCGTACTTAGTTAAATGGCTATTTTATAATTAATACACGAGATCGGTTTCGCTATGCTAATCAGCGACAATTATCACTTCATAGCGCAATGGAGTAGTTAGCAAGTAACTAGTGTCATATCAAATTCGCTCATGGCGCGCATCACGCTGTAATTTTAAGTAGGTGTAAAGAAAATGATGTAATATAATATGAGCTCAAAGCAAATAAAACAAGCTCGCTGGTGCTCCGAATGATGAGCAGGAGGATAGTTTCATGCGGAATAAATTCTGTTGTCGTGATTCGTGAGTGTAATTACTCCCACAAAACCTTTGTATGAGGCAGCATATTATATATTTTGCCGAAACGCAAATCGAAATAGACTAACGAGCAAAAAGTTTGCTGCTGCTTAGTATTTCATTAAAGTAGGATGCTTTCTAAAAATCCATTAGTTTGATCACCACCGTTAATGCATCGGCGACACCTTGAAGGCACGCTCATAAACTGTAGTGTCTTCATTTTGCTCCTACTACTGTCTTCGACAACTAATGTCATAATGTGTAAAAGCGCATGATAAGGGAAAAGTGTGTGCACGGACTGATATTTTTTAAGTTTTTTTCCTGACGTTACCTACAGCCAATCATTACAAAGCCCAGAGTCTGACTGACGACTGCAGTAATTCCATGCCCGACTCATTACACCTGTCTACAGAAACCCTTTAGAGTTGAATCTATCCTTTCTTTTCAGCCACTTTAGGTGAGATATTAGGTCGGACAAAGCTGATTAAGTATCTTTCTACTTTACCTTTACGCTAACATCAACACCTGGTCGTGTAAAAATCTATATAAATACTAATCATAATGTGTATTTAGCTCCATACCTCAATAGAAAGAGATAATGAGGAACGTCTCAGAACGGATTACAAGTTATCGTTCTCTTCTTAAAAATTGTTTACTCTCGTTATGCGTTTTCAAACTGGACAGTTTTTTTTTCATTTCAAAGATAGCAAATGAATGTTAACACAGCCATTTTCTCTCATGCGACACTTTATTTGGATTGATCCACACAGTGAATTTTCTTCACTTGTTTAACCAAATCCTTTGTTCATTACACAATGAATCATCATCAAACTACATATTATTCTCTCCATTTAAATTATTTACCGCACACACTTGTCTTGTTGTTGTCATCAAAATTCTCTGACACGATGCTTCAAAATATTCACGACTAATTTGAAATAAAATCGTGAGCGCTAGAGTTTTTACGTCAATCTCTTTAAAATTGAACATTGTTAACTTGTTGCATGCTCTAAATATCAAAGAATTTAGTTGGGTTGTCAAAAAGGTAATAATTTTTCGTAAGCCAAAAATAGGTTGCTGTATATAAATGTATTTACAAAGTCTCTGATGGAAATTTCACTTTTTGCCCAGTTATCACTAATATACAAAGAAATAAAAATAAACCATCCAATTACCACGTATAAACTGCGATTTAACTCCTTTTCTTCTTTGTTGAATAAATCCTACATGTGTGTATGCATCTCTAACTAAATACTGAACAAGACGCTTGTATTATATGATGATGGCCCTGTGTGCAATCATGTTAATCACTTATATTATTATGATGACTGTAATGATGGCGATGATTCGTCATTGGTTAAATTCTCAGTGGACTCGAGATAATAGCATGGACCAGTTGTGCTTCTAAATCTTTCAATTTAACAAAATACATGCATGCTTGCTTGGTTCTCTTTAGTAAAAAAAGAAAATCCTGAGGAACCTGGGAATAAGTTTGTACAATCAGTCAAGAGAACATGTTTTTTTTTGCCTACAGCAAAGCCAAAGAAAATACAATGCAGAAAAATAATATGTACTACATAGCTTCCTGGTAGTCTTTCCCTACATTTTATTTACCAAGTCTTTAAAAAAGTTTTTTTCTTCAACAATAAAAAACATCTTCACACAAACCACACGCACTTACTTCAAGTTCTAAAGATATTCTTTTTATAAAGACACAAAACGACATAGTTAAAGTCGTAATCGTAAATTAGAGATAAAAAACAAGACCGTACACATCACTAACTAACAAAAAGCATTTGAAAACAAGACAGTCACATATATTCTCATCATCAGCAACAACACTCGTATATATTTTAGAGGGAAGAGACTACAATAATCTTGGATGATTCTTGATGAAACACACTAACAACAACGGAAAGAAAAGCTAATGTCGCATTGTATATAATGTACTACACATGGTTCTTTCAATTTATGAGCCATCTAGTCATTTAACTTTCTTAATTCACCATTTGAATTGCTACTTTGCTAGAGAGAGAGATGGAAAGGGAAGAAAAAACATGAAACTTTCTTCGATGCTCAACAGACAGGTTCATACATATTAGAAGTAAGAGAATGAATGTGCAAGAAAAAATTTATATCCACACCATAGCAGTTTGGTACATTTTCCGACTTTTAACTCAAGTTCATAAACTACGGCCACTAGTATTTCACAAAAATCTGCTGAATCCTAACCCAACCATCCATCCTCCTTTCTGGCAAATAATACATATATCCGTACTTTGAAATTCTCCACTGAATGGCTTTGAGTAAGTGAGAAGTGTAGCACTAACTCGTTCCGAATTCACATTTTGTTTCCAGTTGTAGACACTAGACTCGTGACACATCTTTCTTTTGTGAGTTGGGAAGAAATTGAAACAAAAAGTTTTTTTCTCTCTGAAAACTTTCAATACAATTCAAGGGTGCTCTTAGTTTTCAGACTGCATACAACCAACTTTATAAACTACACATTGAAAAATTCAAGGCAGTTGTTTGTTTTATTTGGATGCGAAATACGTACCTACGTACTTGATATTATTTACCCTTTATCCCGTATTCTTCATATGTACACCTTCGGCCCGTAAGAAAAACTCGCACTGGCAGGCTTTCTACTCTCATCCATAATTCTACAAGATCATTTACGTCAATCTAAATTTCCACATTTATTTTGTTTTTCCATCATCGGGAGTAAATCCACAAAGTAGTGGGTTAAATCTTTTTATAAGATCTCGACAAAGAAGGCGTCATGCCAAAGGGGAAGCTTACGGTGATTATCATATTTTCGCTCACACGACACAGCAATATAAATATTGTGTCCTAGCAGAATGAATTCTTACAGTTTGCTTCAACATTTACTGTTTTTTTAAATATTGGCTTCTGGTTACATTTCCGCTTTCACAATTTGTTTTTTGGTAGAAAATATTTTTGTTAGTATTTAAACAATGTTTCATCAATTTGTCTGAACATTAGTGCTGAAAAAAATGCATGTTGTTATTTATATAGTGAAAGGTAAGAATCTTATATAAGAATCGGAACCAGACCAAGTCCAAACGTCAAAAGTTATTGAAACCGAGTGTAATAGAGACCACTTATATATCTGTATAATATGCTACACAGAATGCAAAGTAATGTCTTGTTCTTATACAGGTTTTCCAACAGCAAAATGAAATAAGTATGCTAGGCAAACATATTTCCTACATGATAGTTCAGCTCCGTGAAATAATAATGACAGGAGAAGAAACGTACGATTTTCAACAATCTTGTAAAACAAGTGAACATTTAAACTGGCATATAATCAAGGATTAAAGTCGAGAATTCTCATAAGCCTTCATTTTCACACATTCAATTTCACAATTCCATTGCATATTATATACATTATTACGTAATGATGATTCTCGACTGATGTTGTTCTTGTTGTTGCCGTACTGCTGCTGCTGCTGCTGTGTGCTGCTTGCCGATGATGATGTTGATGTGGTAATGCTAACAAGGTATGCGAAGCCGGATTATTACTAACAAGCCATGAAAAAGAGGAGTGAGCTGAGAACTACTTTGAGGATGTATAACAAAGTGGAGGAAAGAAGCCTCAAGAAAAACATCAAGACTCATCAACAGCTGTCATGAGCGATTTGTCTTGATGAAGATCCAAAGTTGAAAGTCCCCTTTCTTTCCTTTCTCTCTCCAGGAGATGCATTTACATATAAAGTTCATGTACAATAGAATAGGCAATTTTTACAGGTTCGCTTATTCGTGGAAAAGTGGAAGGCACTTTTTGGTAGAAATCTAGAATATGAATGTGGTTATTTATAGGGCAAGGTGAAAATTTCAAAGGTGATGCACATAGAGTTCATACTACCTTGTTGCTATTTGCATGAATTCTTGAATGTTTCAATCAAGGCACGGAATATTTTTGTGTGAATGTTTTTATAGCCTGAATCAAACACCAAGCTTCGATTGGAAACGAAAAGTGTTATGCAATGTGAACAGCTTCGTTTCCTGAAAAATAGGGTATCATAATATGAAAGCTTTTACTGAGCAAAGTTATTTGACTAACAAGAGTAAGGGATTGAAAATGAAAAAAAAATTACAACAAAGATTCCAGTGCAGGTGCAAGAAATACAATAGCCGAGAAAAGGTTTAATATTCATTCATAATGCTCATATAAATATTATGTTTATAGATATACGGTGAAGCATTAATTTTAAATACAATTTTGTTGAGAAACGTACACACGGTACCCAAACTAGGTACGCCTTCCTTATTTGTACCTGTGCTATTATGTATATGTCTGGCAGTGTTGTAATTCAAGAACAGTAAATGGGGTACAAAACCATCTCGGGGATGGAAATCAATGCATCCTTTTGCACCTCATTATCGTCATTTGCATTTCCAGCACAATCGGATGGATTACGTCCCTTTCTTATTGTTGAAATGGGATTAGCATTTGACGTAACACTTGTACCTGTGCATATATTATTATTAGAGTGGAGAAGAAAACATCATTTATTTTTCCACCCTAGAAAAATGATTTCTTGTAAATACGCTAATTTTTCTTACGCTCATTTAAACTCCTTATTCCAACAACAAATACTAAGTTTTCCTAAAATGTTAACATGTAAATAAATACATAAAGTATGGATTTACGAATAATAGCCGTGTATGAATTTACTCGTCCATAGGGATAAAATGCTAATTTGTTCCATGGCTTTAGAAAATAAACATTCTCGTATTGTATTGATGAACTTTGAAAATGGAGAATGAAGAGCTAAGGCACAGGTGAAAATGGTTTAGCCTGTACGTTTAAGTATACCCATACAAAATACTCACAATTTTATGTGCTTGCTCGTGATGGTGGTGGTAGACCTCAGTTTCAGACCCACAAATAGAAGTTTACGATCCATTTTCCAAAGCAGTTAATGTATTATACAATATTTTATGGGTTGACCGTGGAAATGGAATAACCACACACCAATTCTCCTTTTACTGAAGGTGCTAACGAACAAAATCACATCAACGCATACCATTCTTTTTAAACAGGCTAGAGGTACGTTGCCCGCCATTAGATGAAAAACTGGGCAAATTATTTTATCTCAAAGAAAAAGATGCTAGATAAAAAGCTCTAAACCGTACCATTGACGTCTCCCACTAGCTTTTAAATTTTAAAAATACACACTCGTATATTCATGAGAAGCACTATAAATAAAAAAAGAATAAATAAAAAACAGCAGAAAGATCCAAATTGAATTGTGTGTCATTTCCTAGTAAGTTTTTCCAGAGAGGCTATACCCATAAAATATTAACTTTTTCAGCATGGTTATTAAAATTGGTCATGCATCAGTAATCCCTTAGCTGAATCATTACGCACACGCAGTAAGTCGTCCTATTCACAGCAGCAGAAACGGATAGTGCATAGGTATTTTATATACTCAAGTCAAGAACATCATTCATAATGTACCCTTCGATACATTTGAACTAATAACATTTTTTCTCTTGTGGAAAGCAACGTCGTTAATCACTATCTCCGTACGAGAGTAGGTAAGAGCAAAAAGATAAGTAAAAGATATGTACATACATAAAGACATGTGGTCATATATACACATCAAAGCAGTCGTAATATTTTATGTGCATACTTCAAATATACACACTCATACATGTGTATAGAAGATGTTGCCTCCTATTCCCTTTCCGAAGAAATTCACATGCATCCGACCACTGACGGACAGAGTTCCCTTAAAAGCTACAAATAGCTTTACAATAATACATAATACTTTTAGCTGTCAATGACTGTAACTGATTTAACGGAAAAACAATGCCATCTTTTATAAGTACGGTGCATACAACAAAGGGATGAAAGGTCTTATGTCCACTAATATTTAGCTGTGTGTGTGCGTGAAGAAGCCATTACACTTCAATTGAATTGAACAGAAACGGTGTCTCCCTTTCATTTACACACACACAAGCCTCCATCTCTCTCTGCAAACCAAAAAGGGTAGTAAACAAAATAGTAAACACACACAAGCATATTATGAAATTAACAAGGCACTCTTTTTTCTCTCACTCTCTTTAAGACCATATTTTATTATTTCGGCTCGTAAATTTTTTGAGAAAATGGACCATTATGTTCTTCTTGTTGGGGGCATTCCATTCCGAATCGTCCCTTTTCTTTAAGATGAACAAGGGTCTTCCAGATACCCACTGTGCGAGAATATGGCATATTATACCTTTTTTATTTCAAAGATATTACACTTTTTGTGACTACCCTGGCTTTGCATTATGTATCCCACTTTAGGTCGTCATCCCCATTTGCCCGACAGCAGCAATCTGAAATGTAGTTTTTACTCTCGCTTAAAGACTGAAAAGGGTCATTTGACAAAGGCACAGTATCTACATCGCAGATCCTCGGCCACACCTCGGTACCCACCTACGAAATCTTTAACAAACCGCTTCCGTCCAAGTCGGACCGACTTTTAGATCACATAAGTATTATATACAAATACCAAACACAAATGCCCCACGACAAGAATCTGTTCCGTGTTGATAATAGTAATTGTAAAGAACAAACAAAATACGTAAAATACATGTGGACATATTGAATACAAACATTCCAACAATGCACATCAACGCTTCGTTCCTTCAGAGAGAATGATTTTACTTCTTTTCTAGTCCGTTCTAAAATGCCAAAGATGTAATTTCCTGAGAAAAACAACTGAAACAAGCTGTTTATAGAGAGATGAAATGGTATACAAGCAGAATAATATCCTTAGCTAGGTAATCCATCAAACCACACAGCCAACTGGACAAAAAAACTAGTAGTTGTTTTTACTATTATATTACAAATATAAGATTTTTACGCAATTGACAAGTTCAATAATGTAGAAAGTTTACGCAGCATATATGTGTAACTAGTATACATTTTTACCTCTTGTTCAGTTTGGTAACTCTTGAGGATAGATGTCTAAACCTATAAATGCCGTGCCCCACACTATTTTGAAGGAAGGAGCAAATATTGATGTAGGCTAAACTAACAATGTAGCAGAGAGAGAATATACATCTAAGTTTGCATTGTAAGCAGATTTTTTCTAATACTCTAGTCGGAAAAGGCGGTGGTTCTCAGGTACCCTGTACCGCATGTTACGTTTTTGTGTATTTTTCATTTTTTACACAATACATAAATAATTTCCTTGTGTCAAAAGATAACAATAGTTTCAAATGGCACGGCTGGCAGCCGTCGTCGTCACACATTTGCCCAGAAAGTCCTCCTTCTTTATTTTTTATCATTACACATATCTACTTATTTTATGTTGTGCTTGTTAATTCAGGTTTTGTCACGCTTTTTTATTTACTTCCGTCACATTACTTAACACTAACAATGCGTTACTTTGTTACTTCGTTATATTAGTCCTGACCTATACCAATCCATTCAATTAGAGTAGAGTCAGCCCACAAACCGAACTAATAAATGTGAATGTATATCCACTTGAATTATTTTCTCCTTTCCAGAATTGACATTCCCATTCTTCTTTCACACCAATTAATCATGTTTTCTTCACGGTCGCAGGATGCAATGTGACTTTACATAAAAACTCTTCCAGAGTAATCTCGTCCCATCACTCGTCGTTTTGCGATCGTCCAAACCAACTTAAATCAAGGAGCAGTCGTTTAGTATTAGTATGTTCCCTTGTAAAACGTGAGGTATGAAATAAAATAGCAATTACCGACTGGAAATGCGCTAGATAAACCTATTTAAACCCAAACATCAAGCAGTTTTCACTGGATGTTGAAATTCAACAGTTGAATGCATATTCTATATTGATCCGGTATTGACTTTGCTCGAAATGTTTTTATCCAAATACAAACACTAAAATTTTCTCCTGTTAAAGATATCCTATTATAGTAAAATGTACCTATTACCTATATCTTATTTTAGTGTAGTGCAATAATTCCCTTTCCTTCCTTCCTGCCAGAATTCGGTTCGTACACATACCTAAGTAAGTTAACAACTGCGTGTCTTCAAAATTCCCCAGTCGGTAATAGCTCTGACTGCCAAAACCGTGTCGAGATAATTTCAAGTGTAAAAGTTGAACCAGAAAACAAGTGGGACCTTCATTTTAAACAGCAGCAAGCAACAGTATAAATGTAAAACTATGGATATGATGGCTTTGTGCTATGATAAGAGTAGGTAGTTACAAGTTTTGTAGCTGATGTCGATGATGATGTGAGGAGTCTTATTACACAACAAGTAAAAGGAAATTGGCTTCTCGTCGACCATCGAGATACTTTCAATATACACACATGTAAATAGAATATATACGCTTCTTATACTATAGCTACTCTATAACCGATTATAGTATCATTTCACTGCTACGTAGAGGTTGAGACATTACATATTCGATTCACTGTTGCATGCTTATTTTATTCCTCGAACACCGTTTTCATGACTTGGCCATCTCCTTAGACTTTTAAATTTTCTTTTTACTACTCACGGCAATTCTGGTAAATATGTGGAGAAAATGCAGAGAAAAACTGCTCATTTTACAAATGTTATGTGGAGCTAGTCTATGCTTTGCTTAACTGTCGAGAAAAATGAGGCATATTACGTACTTGTTCCCTCCGTAAACCATAATAATGTATGTGATGGTACATTTGTAGGCTCATAAAATAAATTGTGGCTATTGGTCCCAAGCGAGATGGTTTGTAGAGAAATCAAATAGGATTCCAGCCGGACTTTACGAACTTCAAAATGGAAAAGCAATAACGATAATAATACCAAAAGGAAAAAGAGCAAAACGAAAACGTGAAGATATGCTTGTGCTCAGCGGAACAACAACAACAAATAATATTCAACGACGATGTCATGCTCGCAACAAACAAATAATATTATATAATATGTGTATACCTAACTAGAGGGGGATTTTTTTACATTTGGTATAGTTCTAAGTTTTATAGAGGTAGGTACTTCAATGACTCACAACTTGTCCAAGTGGTTGGTAGAATAGGAATAGTAAGCTAGAATTCATTCTACATCCCAACAAGTGATATTTTCGACACGAAAAGCAAGATTTTTTTAAAGTGAAAAGGCACCATGAACTACAAAACAGACCATATTATTATTTATTATCAGAATGTGTGACGCTTACAAGGGAAAGGCAAAGGAAAATGACTTTTAACATGTTTTTATGTAGCCGCTCAAAGTTAAACACACATACAATGGGGAGATCGGTCAGTACGTTCAAAGTACATGGGCCGTCGTAACTACGAAGTGTGCTTTTATTGTCATATTACGACTTGTCATAATGCGATCCGAAAATTAGGACTCCGACAAAGTTGGCGAATTTGATAACTCACAAAACATCAATGACAAATATTAATATCTCGGATTTGTCGTCAGGTTAGTATGCAAATAAATGTTTCTTACAGTATGTTTTGTGCATGCAAAATTGTGCTCCCCTAGTAAGATCACAAATTAGAAGTAAATCTTTTGATACATACAGCTAATTGGAAATATATGTACTAGACAAACTTGATAAAACCAGGCAAAAAGTCAATTAGTCTGTCTGTGTTCATTGATAAGAAAAACGACACCTTGCGTATTGTTGTCAGTTTTCTACCTAGTCCACGAGAGAGACGGCTTGCATGGCTCATTCATCGTTAATATATTACCTATATGCAAATCTCACGGAATTTTAGTCTTATATATTCAACCAAGCAAATGACAAATCATTGCAGTTAGAAGTAAATAGAATTTGTGTTGGCATAATTAAATGTTCAAAATAAGAACATCAAGTGTCTTATATGAGTTTCATTACAATAAACCGGCTACCGGTTAATAATAATATATATTAAAACAACCAACAAAAGTTAACTTTTAACTTCTAGCTCAGTTGGTGCCTGCTATTGATACAGTCCATAAAATCTGCGACCGTGTGGTAGCTCCTATCAAGTAACAAAGTTCTGATCTCGCTTCCTGGCCTGCTTCGCTTCCCCTCTCGTCAACCACGAAAACAGACCAGAAAAAGCTTCTAACCAAAACAAAGATTTCAATAATATCCATCCATCCAAATACATACGCATGCAAAACAATCCAACCCTCCTAACTCTTTCCCTTTCCTTGCCTTGTCAAAGCAATATTACGTATTAGATTGTTAGTTGACCATACGGCAAAAAGGGTAACTGTTCCTCCCAAGAAGATTGTATGCAGGATAATGGAAACAATGTACGCAGCCTAGACCAAAAGCAAAGTTGAGCTGGCAGAACTATTATGACTGCTTATTTACAGTAACATAATGTGCGCAGAGCAAACATACATATATATGATTTGATGGAGTAAGAATGAATACAGGCCACCCTGGTCGACATTTTAAGGACTCGATATCTAAACACCAAGTTCCCACCTACAACCACCACTGTATACTTTTCACTCTTCGCGTTCAAATATGTCACTCGTGTGTCAAACAAAGCTTATGAGTAACAAGCAAGTGCATTATTTATTGAGATCTTTTAAAAATAGAATCCTAGATTCTTCACATAATGGGAAATATTTATCTTCATAATAATCCAATTGTAGCGTTCGACTTTTATGTGCAATTAGGCAAAGATTTTGCTCATGTCAAACTGAAATAGCTCACAGGAGGTGTGTTTAAACTGATTTCATTTTGGCCTAAGATTTTTTCCTCAAATCGGATACACTAACTCCCCCGACGACACAAAATGAACTGAAAAAAATCAAAAGTTATTTTCATTTATTTGTAAAAAATCAAGATTACTGCAAAATGGCAAACGACAATCTGTATTTTGAGAACATGCAATATAAAATAAAAATTTCAGATTTGTCTTATACGAAGTGAGTGAACTCACTTGAGGAAACAAGACATAAAAATTGTAGAAAAACAGATGAACAAGACTTTTTTTTATTTTCCCCTTCAACTGCATGTGATACGGTTGAGTATGTGTTGTCGCCCAATACACCATCAATGATGAGATAATCAGTGAGGATTGCAATGAAATTATTACAAATTACCAACTTCTTCTGCTACTACGCATTTGTGCAATAATCATCATGACAAAATCACAAAGTGCTCTGTCTTCAGAGAGAAAATACTCCCTCACACGATTACAGCCCACGAGTGAATAGAGAATTATTAGCGTATTGCATCACCTAAGAAAAGAAACACATCCGCGCTTTCCAATCCATCATCAAACTATCTTTCAAGTTGAAACTAACTAAATAAATCCCCCGACGACCCTTGTCTTCCTCTTCACTTTTTTTCTCTTTGGCATATAACAAAATAGCATCACTACTGCTTTATATAAGACTTGATCTTCTGGCAAGCAATAATCTTACGTAATATTACTGCGAACATATAATATAATTTTTGAGTGAGGAAAAAAGGATAGAAAGACAAGAAATCTAGCGTGCCCGTGGTTCCTCTTCTTAAAACAACATTTGAAAAAGAAGGCAGAACGTGTTTAAAAAATGAATTTTCCTGGATTCAACATTCAACAACCCAACACTTACAGAATGATGTTGATCGTCATACTCATCTTAAGATTTCAATGTAGTTAATCATAATAGAAATCCACAGTTTTAAAGTGATGCACTCTCCCTCACTACGTCTAATAGTATTGCATTCTATCTACTCACTCAACAACATTTTTTTACTACAGCAAGAAGTAAACGCGCGATGAATAAAAGTTATGATTTCGATTCTCTGCCTACAATAGATAATGCACTGCCCTTTGCGTATGTCCATTTTATAATCATGATAATGATAATACAGAAATGAATAAAAAAAATTTGACTGCCTCTTTACAAGGTATACATGGTACTCCTGTGGCTATGAACTTACTAGAATGCAGTCCACACGGACAGAATGCATCATCACATCCCAAAATGCATGCCTGTGGACGAAGTACCTACACACACGTTTGGTATTGGTAAACAGGTGAAAAAGTAAACGAGGAGAAAAAACGAACTTGTTGAATGAGTATTTTTCTTCTATGGGCAAATAATATCCTGATTGCTGTAGAAAGTAAAAAGGATCTATAAAAGCATTTCGATAAAGGTAACAAGACAAGGATCAGCTCAGCTTATTATTATTTCTTATAAACTCACACGTATATGTACATTCTTATATAGACACGCCACGTTATTATACTCTCATTCGCTTCTTGATTCTTCTGATGAGATTCTTGTTAGTTATGTGATTGGAGGTAAATAAGGGAAAAGTGTATGAACAGCAGGAGAAGGGTACCTATTTACTTCCCTCTTCCTACATAATTCCATGAAGGATTCATTACGATGATGATCATGATGACGACGTAAAATGTTCCTGCCTGAGTACATATTTCCAAGACAGGATGATAATGCTGGATTGTATTGTGCACTGGCTTACTTGCTGTTGTTAGTTGTACGGTGGGTTTACGCTAATGCATTGTTGTTAGTGGTTCACTTTTGCCTTTCTGCCTGAAAATGTGTTCCGTCTCACCCCCTCTCTGTAATATACGGACGGATAGCTGTGTATTAAATCATAGATTATTATGATTCAAGGTGATGTAATGCTTGGTCTAAGTATATTAGCGTCACAAGGATCTAATATACATTATCGACCCGACTGAAAAATCGTGACAACATCGCCTGGAGCCAGCGAAAGAAGCATCATCGTCATCACTATCAGCATCAAGGCAAGAACAACAAGTAGCTGGAATGCATTCATTTTCATTCGGTCTCTTGTCGACCGCTCTCCACTGGTTTTTTGACTACCGAAAAGATAAACAGCATCCTTTGGCTAATGCTGACTTTACTTTAGGATTTGAATATATAGGTCTACTTATATGATATTATGTAGATATGTATGTTCGTTATGTATAAACGAAAGCCACAGCACGATATAATATGTGTGTATATGTAATTCACTGTCATGAAGCAAGTCAAGTGTGCGCTAATATGCGTTCGGCGCCTAAAAGTTCTACAAATTATCAGAGTGGTACATCAAGTCAGCTTCTGTCCTATTGTTCAGAGTTTAGATGCTGAAGGTAAAGTCCATCTGGAATGGAGAGAGCTATGAAAGATATTTAGGTTGAAAAAGTTTGTCACACAAAATTGCCTTTTGAATTATTGATTATGAAGTGTAAACGTCTTGTACAAAAACGAAATAATAAATATATGTTCAGGTTGATATTTATATCATTCCAATTCAAATAATTGAAAAAAATATGTTTTTTCGTACTATTGTTACACTGCCGATCATAGTCTACCTTATCTAATTTTAATTCTTCAATTATTGGGGGTCGCAAAAAGGGTATGGGAGAAAACCCGAACTGATATATTTAAGTATGACAAAGACAGAGAATGTAAAATCAAATGAATCAGAATTGGTTTTCGTTGCCCAGAAAAGACATTGTAAAAAGAGATACAGCAGAAGTTGATATGATAATCAAAATCACATACAAATACACATTCATGTACGCATTTAATTCTGCAACGTTATTTCGGAATTATACAAATTCGAAATTGCACAAGATTATTCACATCCTTTGCACCAGAATGCCAAATGTGGATAAGCCGCCGCTGATCGAATACGTCAATAATACATAGACTTGTGAACATTATGTGGATTTTTATCGCATACGGAAACGTGCCAAATGGGAATCAGAATTGTAATAAGCTGCGAACTACCAGAAGAAGAAAAAAAGAGAATGAGTTGCTGAGGAAAGAGTACATGTTGAATAGCTGTTTCTTATAATAAAGTATAACTTCTTGGTAGAATGATATTTTGAAACAAGAGCGGAGCGTAGGTTTTATTTGATACCGAGACGATCAACTAGTCGCATTCCACACGTCACTCGTGAATTGCCATGTTCATTTCTCTGATAAAATACGAATTCCGTCAACCAACCCAATAGAATATAAGTTTTCGTTTTTCCACAAACATCAATGATCATTCATGATGACGACGGCAATGATGATGAGAATGATGATGGGCCACCAAACCAGGCCCGGTTCTGTTGAAGTTTCAACACAAAAAACATGTTACATATATTAGCATATTGGTATAGGTGCAGATGTGTAGTTAATACAATGTATTCAAATAACATCCGGAGTGTTCCATCCCATTTCATTTTTTACATAGATCCTAGTATTATACCTCCGTATGTTATGTACCATGTGTCATGCATATTATATGTTCTCCTTCCACTCAATATGTATGTATGTATGTACAACAAATAACATCAGCCGAGCAATATTATCTTCAAGAAGTTATCTCCCCAACAAAGCCGCAAGCATTCATCAATATATATTTCCTCAAACACCACGAAAACTCGTCGGCCGCTTCTTCTGCATCTTGTGCTCCCAGGTTAAGCTAAAGTAATGATATCAAGTGAACCAAAGTGTGTGGTGTGAATATTCAAGCACTTACTTATCATGTACATGTCACACACACATACACACAAGTTGTCGCGGAAGACGATCGTCAAATCGTTGCCTTACATTGCCAGTGTCGATTGGTTTGTTTCATAAAAATACCATGTGTATATGCTACTACACCCGACTAGTTATTTTAACATACCGGCTACGTGCAAGAAAGTTTTTCAGCACCCACCGGAAAAAAGTTTGCATTTTATGCTACCATATATAACCTGAAATGTGCAATAACGCGTTATACTACATAGTTAGGTTAAAGTTCATAAAAATCCTCCTATAACAGTTTTTGAATTATGATTTAAAAAAGCAATTTCCTTGTGGCACTGCAATGTATTTTCTCCGTTTTCTGCTAGTAATGTGTGCATGTGCAGTTACAACTACAAATTTTTACAACAGGCATAATATCACATAATAATGAAGTTAGCAAAAACAAAACGCTTCATTTTCTGTGAAATGCTTTCTGCAAACCCCCTCTATAAAGATCATGGATAATGCGACGTGAATGCATGTGTATGTAAATGATCGCACGTTTCTTATGAAAGTGGACAAAAATCAATGGCATTCATGAACGTATGCTTGAACAAAATATACATCAGTTACTTCTCTGCCGTTTTCCTGAAGAAAAAAAAACTTCTCCATAATAAAATTGCTCGTGGTAATCATCACCGTAAGTACACACACGCAGACACACTTTAATGTTTACTGTATGCGAGAGCATATATAATAGCTAACGTAATATGCGTTTCTTCTGAAATTCAACAAAAGCCCTGCTCCTGTCACTGCCCTTCAGTTGTCCGACAGCAGCAGTCAGACGGACAATCACTGCCTGCTGCATGGAAATTGAAGTTGTACATGTTACAATTATTTACAAGATTTCTGCTGCAACGGTTTACACATACTCTGCTGATATGCTGGGTAGATTACTCAAAAATTGGATAAAGTAAGTCACGCAACTTCATATTGATAGTAAATAGAGCAGAGGAAAGACGATGCGAGAGAACGAGAATAAAACTAAAGTTGACTAAGAGTACAGCAGGCTGGGCACCTTCCACTCCTGCTTGTTCCTGTCCTTATTAAAGTAAAACTCATTCGTCACGTCTGTCATAGTCATATTATGTACATACATATCACGCATATAATGCATCCATATTATCAACTATGTGACTGGTTGGTGATAAATATGTACGTGTTGGATTGGATATTGTAGTTGCATGGGTTATTATTGCAAGCTTCAAGTTCAATTTCGATTGACCTCATATACGGAATGTCATAATTGCACAGTAAGATGATAATGATGATAGTAATAATAATATGAAGAAAGTTATCCTCTTTCCAATTTCAAGCATGCATTTATAGGATTAGTTTTATTTGAGTATTTTTTGCTTTCAGTTGAATAATGATAATTCCTTGACTGATAATTCTCCCATACCACATTCCACGTCGCAAAAAGCAGAACAGCCTTCGAGTAAATCTTAAAATTAACTTGTCTATAATTTGGAATGACAAGTGAAATCTTCGCAATCTTGGTTCGTTTTAAGGATAACATATTTATTATTGATTTGATGACATTTTGCCTATCATCAGTTCAACAGAGCGAATAAAGACGATGATATGATGAAGAGCATCATCGCCTTCTCCTTTTGGAGAAACATGAGAAAATGTTAGTAGTATTACTATGAAATCATCCTACTGTGTCAAACACTTCCGCTCTATAACTGTACAATATGTTACGCAAAGCGATACGTTTTATTTCCAATTTTTGCATCTCAATCTGATTAGGATTATTGGCATTAAGGCAGAGCGCCTCAGTAGTATCGATTCTACAAAAATTGTTGAATACCCCATAAAAACATGCGCGTACACATAATCGTAAAATATTATCTTGATTTCTCAACTTTGATATCACCCGAATTTTGTGTTCTTGTATAGTACCCCAGGGTGTACTACATTCCCCGCCTGAGACATTCTCTCTCCGTTGCGAATATCAATATTTTTCTGCGTTTAAAAGAATCTGAGCAAACTAGTTAGATTGGTGGATCATTGGGATTATTTATATTTTTGTGACACTTCCAAAATCAACAATCCACTACTGTAGTTTGCAAAGCACCAGTAGTCAATGTCTTAATACGAGTGTGCATTTCAACAGCCAACCACCGTCAATATCATCGCAAAAACACACATCTTCAAACACTATCTGTCCTGCTATGCGTTGATTCAACTTTTCAATCCATAAATCCAGTGAAATCCCAACTTCTTTTTTGGCAGGCCATTTCCTCAACGGCTAAGAGGTACACAAGATGCTATATTAAAACCACATCTATACATATCTACGTGTACGTGCTTATAAGCACTCACGTCTTATTTCTTCCATCAACGTAAATACAAGATTTGAGTCATGGCAGTAATCCTTTGTGGATGAATATAAATCATGATAATTTTCAAAACTTTTCGTTGCTTTCCTAAATACTCCATAAAACACTTAAACAGCCATAGACATCACATAGCAAAGCTCAAGAAAGAATTATTAGACAAGTCAGTCCCTACTCCCTACACATAGAACTGCTAAACAAATAACCCAAACCTGACAACTGACATTCAACGACTTTCACGAGTTTCTAATCTAAATACTGACGATTCTTTTCATGATTTGATATTATGCCATTTCCTTCTTACATGATCGATCGTGTTTGCACGTTTTTTTTGTGTCTGCGTATATATCTGCAATATTCAGAGTAGCAACGTCAATAAAATTGCCTGTAATGTGCGCATAAAATAGAAACACACATTCCGATGGATTACTTTTAATAAGAAATTAAAAAAGATAACAATCATATTTAATGTGAGCTAGTTATTGGGCTTCCCTTCTTCCTTCCACCCCTTTTCTATCCCCTCCCTTAAACTCTCTTTCTCTCTCGCTCACTCCCTCTTTTAATCTCTTTCTTCTCTCTGGACACGTTGACTTTAGACGATCAGATGAAACAAGGAAAAGTTGATTGGACTGCATTTCTGCGTTCATTCTTGTTTTTCTGACAATGCGTCAAAGTCATATTTACACACATGTTTGGTTTCTTTCTCTACTTGTTTCGCTCTATAGTCAGGAGAATGGTTCTAGTAAAGTTAAAAACCGTAAAGGATGCTTCGTTTAATGACGACGTAGAGATCTCCTAGTTTCTTAAAACTGATCCCGTTTAAAGCAGCTAACAAATTGGCATTTTGTTGCCCCACATACAGCAGGCAATGATATTATGCATATTATAAGGTATAGTTATACAGTATTATGTAGTTTGCCATGTAGGAAGATGTAAACTCTCACAATAAAACTTCCGTCTGACTGACTGAGCAATTTATGGAAATAGTCTCGTTCGTCGAATTTCGCAAGGTACGCATTATTATATATGCACCTTAAAAATACTTGTGTTCACGTTTCCGTTTGAAAACGTACAAAATTACAATGCAGAGTTTAAGATTGTTTTTTCACCACTAAAGGAAATAATAAAATAAGATATTTATTTCTCATCAGTTCACAACAGAACGGTCCAACTAATCATCCAATTATGCCGAAAAGTTAACAAGCCTTTCCTTTACAATTTGAATGATGTTTATAACAGTAAAGCTTTAAAGAACATGGTATGGGTTGGTGTATGGTTTGGTTTTGCAAGTCCGCAAAATTTAATTCTCACAAAAGTAACAATCCATTATCAAGGAAAATGTAATGTACACTCAAACATAGCATGAAAATCAGAGGTTTATAATAGAAAAATTTTCCGTCAATTGTCGGAACATCGTACCGAACGAATTGACGTCGATTTAGAACTTTATCTTACTTTGCTGCTACCTTACCTCCATCAACGCCCATCATTTTCAATTTGACAAAATGTTCGTGTACATAATCGTATGTGTGCGATATAGAGTCATTTATTAACTTTTTACATGCCGTACAAAATACGAGATAGCCCAGTCATGTACTTCTGCTTAACAAATTAGCATAGGCACACATAACGTCTCAAAAACTTTTTTGGTGGCACACTATTCTCTGTCGTAGATAGGATAATAAATTTTCGTTTAACCATAAAGAGCTTTTTATCCACTTTTTTTCCTACACTTCATGCATATTTCATGGTGCATTATAAAGTCTGGTTGGATGGATTAATTTCACAGTTGAGTACAGAAGAAAAATAGTTTTGCACTTCAAGACTGATACTGAAGATGTTTCTATAAAACATGCTTATTATTATTTCATCTTAGTAGAGACAAGCCTGTTAAACCCTGTAATGGTTGCAATTTAAATTGCGCCTGATTAACACACTATTCCTTATTTAATTTGTTCGTATGCTGCACAACACACTTTCTTTACTTTTTGTTTGTTGTACGCAAGTGAAAGCAGCAGAAGATAAAATAAACAAGCAAGAGCATAAAAAGCTTAATCACGTCAACTCAAATAGTATCATCTTACCATTGACGAGAGCGGCGACCCATTTGTGTAGGGGTAGGGCAAGGATAAATATCCCATGTTGAGAGGTGATGGGTTCACAACACCGTCCAGTGGTTTGCCTGTAATTAGTTATAAAAACATAATGTATAATATACATACAGTCAAACGTACATCTGCTTACATTTAAAAAAATTGCAAACATATTCATGATGAATAATGCACTCGACACTTCCAGATTCCAGATAGACCATTCATATATGTAATTGTGTAGATAAGGAGGATAACGACAGCGGAGTGTGCTTTAATGTCGGCATGATCAAAGAAAACAATACCATAACTATATGTTCTACCGCCGCTACAAACACAACCAACAAACAGCAGCATCTCTATCTTCTCGTCAGCAAAAATCTCTTACACACATCGTCGCGTCATCATCATCGTCATCGTCAACATCATAATAATATCACATCCGATTGAATGCTAATCTGGCAAATGCACGTTTACATATCTACACCATCTTCATCTGCCACATATCACGATATAAAGTATATTGCTAAAATGAACAAGAGCTGTTTTTCATTTTTTTACATGATATAATATCTTTGAGTTAAAGCAGGATTATAAGAGTCATCACGCACGCACACATAAGCAAACTTATTTATTTTCTCACATGGTACAACCTATTTGTATGTACAATCAAATATGTATCTCATTCGTATTATTAGCCATTTATATGCATTACTTTTACCTTCCTTTAGACTTGTTATTTACACGTGTGACTTGTACCTAGCCCTAAAACAGACATGAATGTAGTTAAAGTAGTTATACCCAAAGCACAGCGATTTTTTATTCGTTAGCTTCTGGTTGGCGTGGCGGTGGTAGTAGTTTGTTTGCAAAGCATTGATGATCATTTTGCAGTCGAAGAAAACAAATTGATTTTTTAAGGAACAAACTTGCCAACCAACACCAAACATGCTCTCGGTATAATGAGTGGTTTTGCGCTGTGGCTTCAACTAAAAAAATGGCGAACAGTTTGGATGGCAGCTTTCTACTTACAACATATGACAACATTCATTGCAAATGTACAACCATACGGCTAAAAAGAACGGACTTGACCTTCTCCAACTCTATTAATATTCCCAAAGTGTATCCACATAAAGTAATCTCATTTAATTTTATGAACATCTTCAGAAAAATTTAATGGTCATCACTTATGATGATGCTTTTGCAAACCAAGTATTAGCGAGTTATAGCCTCTAGCTTATAAATAGTATGATGATAGCGTAGCGTAAAAGGCGATCCTCATTCGCGTAAATAAAAAGACTACTAAAATCATTTTCATCCATCAAGATCACATTATGTATTTTTGCCTTCTACTTTTTAGCGTAATAAAAATGTTCCAATCATGCAAATCAACGTAAAACATGCTGTTGAATAGAAAACCAATCAAACTGGAATTGATCTGGTTGAGAACAAGGTGAGTGAATAATAGTTCTGCAACAATAATAGTGTCCGTCTGCACATTCTTTTCACTCTTTTTTTTCTTCAAGAAACATTGTGTGAACTTTTGATGATGATAATGATTTGGACGCAGCCCCAAACTGTAAATTTTTTCTTCTCCTACTCGTCTCTACTTAGTAAAGAAAACGAGTAGTCAGTTAAATATTTAATAATAATTTACTAATCCGAGATGGCAAGTAAAGGAACTATTCTTATCTTATGCATGCACAGCTTATATTATACATGTTCGCCTAAAATACACACGCACACTCAAGCTTTCTACATTCATTCATTCTCTTAAACCTCCTAAAACTACATAATTCATTTCAGGGGATTATGATTATCGTCCTCAGCACAATAATAATGTCTGCTTAAAACTATTTTTTATTATTTCTCGTCTCATTGTCTCTTTCAAAACATTCAAGCTACTTAGCACTTTCCTATATGCACAAGAGTTGCATGTGTATACATATACATATATACGTAAGACGTAAATCAGGGCCTTAATAATGGATCTTGGAACAAGTACATAACATAATTCTCTATTTTAATTTGACAACAAGGCGAAAGTGCCCTAAGGGTTCTGGAACCTGTCAGCCAGCCGCTGTTCCAGTCAAGCTAAACAAGAAAAGGAAAAAGCAAGGCGAGCAAGAGATGTATGTGTGTGTATGTGAAAGAAGCAAGAAACAGAGGAGAGCTTTTTCAACCTCAAGGCAATTTTGTTAGGTAGAGCATGTCTACTTCTATCTATAAAAGTGGGTATACGTACTAAGGTACAATAATAGGTATTAAGTTAGTGTATTTGTGTACCNTGAAAGAAGCAAGAAACAGAGGAGAGCTTTTTCAACCTCAAGGCAATTTTGTTAGGTAGAGCATGTCTACTTCTATCTATAAAAGTGGGTATACGTACTAAGGTACAATAATAGGTATTAAGTTAGTGTATTTGTGTACCTTTTTCTTGTTGATTACAACTAGTAGTTCATATCGGTATATCAATTTAGTTTTAAAACAAGAACATACCATCTTGTTTATATCCATAGGTTATGCACGACGATGATGATGGATTCATGGAAAATATATGTATGTACCTCGGTATATACCCAGCATGACTATTATGCTCTTCGTCGAAAATCAAATGAATTTCTTGCTCTTCTACTATAAAGCATAAACCTGCAGTCAACATGCTTATTGCAGTCAGTCAGTTAAACTCACTTGTTGTATGATCAAGCGAACAGTTTCAATCTACATTTACAACGAGCAAAAAATCTCCTTTGCCCTCCTCTTACAAATACCTAGTGACGCTAACTAGGTGAGGTCGAATCTCTTGCCTTAACGAGAATATAGTTAAAGCCGAGAACAGAGGGTCGATGCTTCTCTCACTCACTAGTCTGCGGATCTTTCATCATATCATATCTCAAGATGATTCCAGCACTCTTTCGATCATCATAATAATAATGTATATACATAACATATGTATTTCACTCCTACCATATTTTCTCTATAAATCCAGCAGCATCAGCGTCGATATACCTTGCTAGGAAGTTTATACGAACTACGGACATATTTTGTTTGTATATTATATTTTATGATATTACAAGAAAAGAGGTAAAAACGCAACAACCAGCAACATGCAACGTGCTCTGTCTGACCATTTATCTATCTTCTCTTGTCTTCCATTAAAATACAACATCGCGTTCTCCATCTTTTCACCATTTCTTCTGCTGCACTGAATTCATACTCATCATCATCACAAACACCATCATCATGCATGCACGGTTGTTTGAATGTTGTTGTTCAACGTAATCATTATTATCATTATTTTCTACATTTTAGACACTATCACACTATTACTTTGAGGTATCAAAAACCCTTTAGCAGTTTAGTACGAAGAAAAATCTACTAATAAAACAAAGTATTTATGCTACACACGCTGCCGGCTGCAAAATGCACACGAAGAACATTTTTGTGTGGGTATCTCAGAAACCTCCAGTATTTGCAAACGCAACAACGACAATTTGCAAATACTTACACCGAAAACAACTTGTTGATGTGCACCATCAAATCATCATCATTACTCAGTCTCACCGTAACTTTAGAAAGATGGCCAAAAAATTTATACTTTTCATCTTCTGTT
>JAHZMV010003804.1:0-12327 GCA_027743765.1 Coecobrya sp. COE2 | reverse complement strand
ATATCCTTTGAAAACTATTGTTGTACTTTGTTCTTGCCAATGAACCTGCACATGACATGCCAATCATCATTTAACAGGGAAAAGTTTTCCCAACCAGAGGGAAGGTCTGCCCTTATATTTTTTTGCCCTTAGCATTCGCTTTCCAATTACTTGTGCTGCATGTCACAGAGTCCCATGTTCAATGTTTCCAGCACCCCATTGCACCTGCCTTCAGGGAATTTAGCTCATTTTCGAGTTATAAGTAACTGTTAATATGATCCAAATGCCAGTTTTTTCAAAATCGGACGAAAGTATGTGGTATTGGAACAGACAGACAGTCAAAAAGAGAAACATGATTAATACAAAGACACATCGATTTCAGCTACTGAACTACACGGTACACTTACAATAATATCGTCTCCTTTATGTACATTAGCATATTTATTACAAAGAGTTATATTATATATTATTAACTTACTGTGATCATCTCACCATTATCGGTATACACGGCTAATTTCAAAACACATAACAAAAACAGGTATGAATGACATGAAAATTGTTTTTGTGTAATTTACAATCGAGATACAAATGCATAGCACCAATGTACATTAAACCAACACGGTCTTAAAGTACCAATTCATGTAGATTTTGTCACAATACCAAGGGGAAACTAAGAACTAAACTGCCGATTTGTCTGCCTCCTCCTCATAATGTTAAACGAAAGCTAAATAGTAATAATAATGGCAGACGTCTGTCTGTAGTCTGGAAATGTTTAGCCCTAGGTTATATGTAAATAACAATGACAAAAAAGAGGAAAATAACTTATTGGCAACTATTAAATTATTTTGAATTTTTAGGTTGAACTATGAAGGAATAGGTCGCTACGACTGACTAGGGGTGCTTGCATGTATGTACATATAAGCATTTACCTTGAAGGGTGAAAGCAAGGTATAGCTTAACGCAAGAATTGCAGTAGTTACTGCTACTGTTTTTGTGGATTGTGTTATGGTACGAGACAGGGATTTTCAAGGTGACTCATATTTGTTTGTGCTGATTGCATTCAGCATGTTCCAGCAAAATTAACTATCAGCAAAACAATATGTGCTTTAAACAAGATGACTTTACTGAAGCCTGTGCTTGTAAAGAAAGAACAGAATGATATAACACCATTATATCATCATAATCATAACACATCAGATACTCTTCAAAGATAAGAGACAATCCATAATTATTGTTTACGCTAATTGTGGAATACGTAATACACAATATGGAGATAATATGGAGGAAGCTTCTATCATTCCAGCGATTCCAGGATTTATAATATGTACATAATATGTTTGTTTGCATTTTCCATTGCCCTACTTAAAATTCTGTTTATTTATCATGTATATAAATTCATATAAATAATCAAGTACTTGAGATTCCATTCAAAAGTGAAACGTTCTGAATTCCCGTCATCCTAGAGTACGTTCATTACATTGAGCTAATTAGTTACACACTGGCGCGTAAACACTTATGTACCCATGTATGCCTTATTTTAATTCAGTTCTTTAAATAACTTGATGATTAGTACTGAAAATCGACGGTAGCATTGTCAGTTGGCTAAATATGCGTATCTATGACCCGACATAGGCATTATTTTTACATTTTCTTGAAGTGAAAGCGAATGAACCAATAAACAATGTAATGACGTTCGTTGTAGAAATATTTGTAGAATGCACGGTTACACGTCACGGTATACTATACTAGTAATCTAAATAAAAATGATTAACATATTAGATGTTAAGTAGCACGCTTAGAGCATTTTTATGATTCCTCCGAAAGCACGCTCGCCCGTTACAAAACCCTCTTTGCCATCTAACTAGTTAGTGCAAAGGTTTTTAAATTGGCTTTTAAACCACTTTTGTGCAGGGGACTCCAGGTTCATACTCTGACTTTTTGGCATATGCCAATTTGTGAACCTATGGAAGCATTTCGGCTGGGAATGAAAAGCTTACCGTGTTCGCAAAATCAAGATTTTTTCATATAAAGCCATGTTTTGAGAGAATCATAGGTTAAGCATTTAGCATTAATGCCTACATCAAAATGGCTGTATTAGTTCCTTTAACTACTTACCCAGTAATCGTATTTATCTTATCAAAGTGCATTGATAGATAAATTCAACATAGATATTTTTATCCGGCATACTGTATGACTATGGCCGTTGAGCATTTAGTCTTTTGATAACATTACTCTCCAGCAACCAGCAACTCAGCTTGTAACAGAAGCTGTAGAAATTCAAGCTTGTGTGATATAAGTATAATGCACAGAATTTTTGTGAATATTTTTACTGTTCGTTTTATATTTGGAAAAATTTCTGAAGTTGAGATGTGGTAACTTTTTACTGATTCTAGAAGCAGTCAAGTTATGGAACCCATGAACAAAGTTAGTTTTTTTACATCGTGATAAATAATCTATTTGTCCAATTTTGGTATTCTCAACTGCAAACAATCTTATCGCATATACATTGATGATAAGTTGTATTGTCTAACTCAGCGACAGAGTTCCATAAAATTTTGTCTTGTGTGTATAGCACATATTTTTGTAGATACTTACAACTTAGGAATTTTTAGTGCAAAACTACCACATGCATACCATTCCATTTCTCTTTGCGTTCTAGCATTGAAAAAATTATACGCTGTGTTTGCAGTAAAGTAATCAGAAACAGAGGAGCTAGATTGTATGTGACTCATATGACATTACATTTCTGTACATAAAATCACAAGCTGATTGTGATTAGAATGATAGAGGTTGTGAATGTGTATCAGCTCAGCAAAATCGCATGTTTTCTATGTCAGGCAGGATTGAAGGAAGCTTTTCCTATATATGTTGCTAATTACCTAGCTCGTGGCGTAAAGCGTAATACGTAGTGAGCAGTGAGCACATTTTATTATTTTAAATTGGCTACGCAAAGAAGGCGTATAACAATGTGAAATAAAATAAGACCATGAATATTGGTCTCGTAAACTCATTCATTATATGCTAATATGTTTGTTTTTGCTACAGAAGACATAAGACATAATTGATATCATTTCATTGAATGAAATTTTTATCAATGAAAGAGGAAGTACTCTGTATGATATTGTCGCAAAGGCAAAAAAATATCCGAAGCAACCTATAACCAACCCCAGTAGAAATTCGCACTAAAAATATATATAAATAGCACATAATATTGTTTCATTCTCAATATCTTCAAGTCAAGAGTCAAGACGTACTACTTACTGTATTTGTCCTGTCTGGCCATTTCGCTCATTGAACAGACCAGTTTTAAGTAATATGGATATGAGATGATATCGAATAAATAAGTGTCTCTGGTTGACAATATATTGCAATATGAATATTTTGATTTAACTGATTTTATGTCCATATGAGCTTCAATTAATAAAAAAGGATTAACTTATTTTTTACATCATACAATACTTGATTCACATTTGCGAGCTCATAGCTTGGAAGTGCAAATGAAGTATAATATTATTGTATGGATGATTGCCATTCTCGGGTTATCTTGCATAATTCATTTACTCCGTGATAACAAAAATGAATGAAATATCAAAGCGAGATTTCGAATTTGAGGATGACAATTCTTTATTCCGAGCCAACTGCGGCAATATTTCGACCCTGAAAATCTATGCATTTGTGGAAAGTAATGATGCTTTATTGCCCATGCACAAACTTTTATTCATACCACATGAAACAATCCAAAAAAGCTAACTGACATAAAATTCTCAGAAAAATTTACAATTAATTGTGCCATTTGGGAAAGCATAATAAATTACTCTCGGTAGGTAGTTGAATTTCTTGGAACAATCCCAAGTCTGGCGAAGGTACTTGCCACGTTTTCTTAGAGCTTAAATCATACTGTTGCTTTCCGTTTAATTGCAATTTATTTAACCGGTACAATTTAAGAAAGTTACTAAAATGGAAAAGGTGAGCGTACAGTACAAAGCAAAAGTTATGTAAAGAATTTATACGAATCATCATCTTAACAACGTCATCAGACACAATCAGCGTTCACTAAAGATCGATGATGCTAGGCCCGAAGTAGACTCCTCGTTCGCCTTGTTTATGTTCTTATGAGTTGGCAGAACGAAGCTGTCGTGTTGGAACGGTTGGAATTACATACTAGATCTAATTATGTTAGTGGTGGCAGTACATGCCCACAAAGTGGTTTGGTTTTACATGATTGGAAGATTACAGTTTTGCTATTGTTTATATACTGTCATATATATCCCGTCTTACCTAGTTGGCAAGCGTTGCAAGTGATAGGAAAATTTTGCAATGTTTTGCCAAATTAAATCTGTCAAAGATCTGTCTAACCAATGCATCGGTTAGTCATGCCATGATTATAATATTGACATGTATACATGATGCATTATGCGCTATAATGAAATAATGCATTTTAGTTGATTTTGCAAAGCAGCTTGCAGACTGCTACGCGGTTCTAGTCGTACTTCCAACCAAACAGCTTTACTTTCAATTCCAGAGATAATTTCTCTGCTACTTTGTACGTTGTGTCTCATTTAGTGTGTAAATTGTAAACTGATTGTTGATAAGTAAGTATGATCACCTTCTTAGGCATATATTGCATTGATAAAATGTAATATTATATCAATAATATATACTCTGTATAAGAACATATTTTTGTAGAACAGTTTCATATTGTCATCCCATACGGTATTTCCTTTATATAGCATTGATAATTTCCCGTTAATATGTAATTTGCAAGGCATGCTTTCTTACTTTTCTTGGGTTCATGTACGCATGACCTATCATTCAACTTCCAATGAGACTTTCATAGAATTAATTTTTTCTAATTCGATTGATTGTACAGGGCCCGGGCAACAACGGGCAGCCGTTTTATCCTCCAGGACCTGGTGGTTATCCAAACACCCAGTACACGCCAATGCAGGCTGGAGGGGTGCCTTCTGGTGTGCCATCATCGCATCCTGGTAAATGGACAATGGGTTTTTTCCGTATGAATTTCTTTTCATTTGATATTTATGTACATCTCATGCAGTTAGTCTAATCTGTTAAAATGCTAATAATTAAGGCTTGCCTGGAACGGCTCAAAACTCAGGTATGGGCTCATATGTGGGTCAACTACCTGCCCATGCGCAGCGTGATGAGCGGGTCCAGAGGCAGTACGTCAAGTTACGAAAGAAGTTTGAACAAAAGCAACAGTCCAGAGATGTGGGCTCGTATAACTCTCCTTTCAGCCAAAATGGACCCATTAGAAAAGGTACGTTAACCGGCTGAAGGAAAAATAATATGAATTGTCTGTTGCCTCGAAGTTAAATTTGTTACTTCTATTCTGTGATAATATTGAGTTTCAACAATTCTTTCATGTGCATATTTGAGATCTTTTGATGTTAATTATTTACTTATTGTGTCCTTTCCTCGTTGTAGATACAAGCTACGTCAACACGAATCGCCGAAATATTAATAACGGAACATCTAAACCTGCTACGAATGGAGGTGTGGAAGAAGAAGGAAGTGTTGGGAGTACTGGAAGTGTGACCTCCACTGGTACTCAGGATGAGGAAGAAGAAAACAGAATGCTTGCACAGACTGAAATGCTATCTACATTAAGCCCTCCCAAGGTAATTAATTATAAGCTCAAATATAATATGTATGTCATCATTTAATTCTCAGATTGGATATTTTGACGTTAATTAGACGTGTACTTTAAAACTTGATACTTGTCTCTTAAAATCCAGGTTTCTGATGTGACTTCTCGAAGTGCCTTTGTTCAATGGAATCACCCTGATAGGTTTACGGAGACAGGAGAAAACAAGTACCCAGATATAGATGTTTCTGATAGTGACTTCCGCTATGAAGTCTTTATCAGTGACCGAAACCGTGATAACCGTTTCAAATCAATTTTTACAGGATCGGCGCTCTCTTGCAGGTATGTTTTCTCCCTGAAATGTTCTTAAAGGATAGAATGATCTCTTGCAATTTAGTGTCCAACAAAGAAAGTTTGCGTATAGCAAAGCTAAAGCCCTTTCGTTTTCATATACTTTTTTGCCGCGATATAGAGTCAAAGACTTGAAGCCTGGTACTAATTATGCTATTCAATACTGTGCAATGATTGGTGACGTCAAGGGTCAACCATCAACTCCAACCAGTTTTAGTACTGCTCCAGCAGAACCGGAGCCACCAGTAAGTCTCAAGGCAATCTCAAGAAGTCGTTCTACGATTCAGGTATACCAAATTTATTCCAAACGTCCACTTTATCCTCTACCTTAGTCAATCGAGTCAATTGTCCTATCAATCGAGTGAATAATTAATATAATAATGAATTTCTTGATGATCTTTTACTAGCTGAAATGGGTTCCTCCAGTTAACGATAACGGGTCAAAAGTTGTCAATTTTGTTTTGGAATATGACGAAGGCAAAGGCGGAAGCCACTTTGTTGAATGTTATCACGGTAAAAACAAGCAATGTACCGTTTCCAAGCTTCAACCAGCTTATTCTTATCAATTTCGCGTTGCTGCCGTGAATCAATGTGGCCAAAGGTATACATACATACGCTATATATGTATTATTTTCCAGAATAATTTCTGTTTTAGTAAACATTATAAAATACTAATAAATATTCTTTTCCACATTAGTCGATTTACCCCTGTAATTACTACAATGACTGCCGGAAGTCCACCGTCACAACCCCAACCCCCTACTCTTGCTGAAGCAGGTGTAAAATACCTGGAACTTGAATGGGTTAGTAGAGCTACGGATGGAGTATACAGCTTGCAAATGGAGGATCCATCTACGGGTCATGGGTTTCTTTCAGTTTACAATGGAACTGCTCCTCAGCACCTTTGTATCGGTCTGAATCGAAACACCAAGTACAAGTTTAGGGTAGGCTTCCATACTTTCTACAGTCTGACAAAACACCAGTCTTGATTAAGTTGAATATTATAATCAGTGGAATTGTTTAATCGGTTTTAACAGTTAAAGGCTCAAAATGACGAAGGACATTCCAAATGGTCTGAAGAAGTAATGCTCTCCACACTTCCAGACCGACCAGGTCCGCCCCACAAGCCAGCATTGAAGGGCAGAGTCCATGCGTATGGCTTTAAAGTAAGATGGGATCCTCCATCAGACACCGGTGGTTTACCTATTGCAGATTTTGCCTTACAAATTGACAAGGGTAATGGATTTGAAGAGATATTCCGTGGCCCTGAAACTGAATACAACGTCGATAGACTTTCTCCTGGTCAATCATATGCTTTAAGAGTGATAGCGAGCGGACCCGGTGGTGAAAGCGATCCAAGTGAAGCGTGTGTAATTACTACTGAGCCAGTTTGTCCTGGAAAATGTCACATTCCGCGCATTGTAGGAAAACCTAAATCCAACTCCGTCCATCTTAAGTGGAGTAAGTTCAAAACACATTCCTTGCCTTGATCGTTTAGATATATGTATACTGGGCATAAAGTAATACCTTAACCGCTTTCTAATGATCTGGTCAAATTTTTAATGACATTTTATTTTACTTTTAACATTGTAGACCACCCAGATTGGGATGGAGGTTCCCCAATCAACCAGGTTAGTTATATTCATGTATTTAATTATAATTGCAGTGAGGTGGATTGAATACATTGGATATGAGATTTAGTAGTTTTTCGTATAGACAAGGTGGCAACTATACAAGCTCTTTGTGAACTTTTACTTAACTTTTTTATCTGTTTATGTTTATCCAGTACGAAGTTGGCTGCACAACCCCTGATAATCAAACGCAAGAAGCGTATAAAGGCAAAGAGACTGACTGCTTTGTGAATCGTTTACTTCCTGGTAGGGCTTACCTATTCCAAGTCCGAGGTTAGACAAATGACTACATAAAGAATGTTGCGCTTAAACTAACAAATAAGTCTTGGGACATTTCACATAACAAGAATTCTTTTTTTTCTTGCAGCTTACAATCGTATTGGAGCTGGTCCTTGGTCTGATCCTTTGCAAATCATTAGTGGAGCTGGATCCCCAGACGCACCTCCAGCTCCAAAAGTGACTACAAAGACTGCGCATGTGGCTCTAGTTTCTTGGACTGAGCCGTTGAACAATGGCTCGGCCATTACCGAGTACCGCGTTCAACTTGCAACACCTTCCATAAGCATATCGTCGGATGATCAGGGAGAAGATAAGTCTGTGGAAACCGAAGTGCAGTCCATTTCAAGTTTTAATCTAGTGTACACTGGTCCATCAACATCCTATGAAGTGAAAGGATTACAACCAGCAGGCCTTCATCTCTTCCGAGTCCAGGTATGGATTAGCTGGCTCTAACGGCTACCCCCTGACATCCTTGTGTTGAAATTTCAAATGTAAAATGTTTGTATTTTATTTCTGATAGGCTGTAAACAGTGCTGGTACCAGTGAATGGTCTCCTGTTGTAACTCACCAAATGCCACCTTCGTCTCCCAATGCTGTAGGAAGCGTTGTAGCAGAATCAAATTCTGATTCAATTAACCTCAGTTGGAAAGCCCCATTATCAAATGGCTCACCAATCACACACTACAACGTGATTGTTGGAGAAACGATTCATGCAGTATCCACTGAATCTTTTGCTTTGGATAACCTGATGCCCGACACTCAGTTCAAGTAAAATTTCCATACTCTTTTAGTAACTTAGCTTGAATAAAAAATATTTTGCTATTTTACTTATGAAATAATTTTCTTTCTTGTCATTTCCAGAATTCGCATACAGGCGGTCAATAACGTCGGACCTGGAGCACTTTCTTCAACAGTGAAGGTTGCAACTACACCTCTTCCTCCTGCTGCTCCAAAACTAGAGTGTACGTCAGTAGCCCATTTTTGGATGAAACTGAAATGGAACGATGCGGCATCAAAGAACGTTGAATACTTGGTTCAAATGATCAATCCTTACAAAGATGAGTACGTATTATCAGCATTATATATTGAGATTTTCCCAATGACTTTGCAAATGCATGTATTTTAATAACTGAGTTTTAATCAATGATTCAAAATATTGTTGCAGGTTTGAAGTTGTTTATCGTGGAACAAGCACTAGTACTAAAGTTACCCGTCTGACTGAAGATACAGAGTACCAGTTTAGAATATGTGCTATGAATGGCGCTGGCCAGGGTCCTTTCTCTGACTTGTACAAGTTTAACACTTCCAAAGCTCCTCCTCCACAAGTTAAAGGTTTGTCAACTTTTATAAATGTAACGATATTGGATGTAGGTTTATATAACGAACTAGTTGATGTGACGTTATATCTATGTAATCATTCTGAAATAGGTGTGAAGTCAGACTTTATGAAAGCAACAGGTGTATTCAATATTGAATGGTTTGAAGTTCAGTGCAATGATGCGGTGGAATATCAAGTGCAAGTTTGTAGACGTCGGGATCAAGAATATGCGACGGTATGACAATTTATACATTACCAAACACGATTATAAGCTTATACGCAAATTTTACGCAAAAATCTTATGCTTATGGCTGATGATTCTATGTATGTTGGTTGATAATTATTATTATTATTATTGTGCTTTTTTGTACTTCAAGATGTATCGTGGTAATCAACGAAATGTGGAGCTGAATCCACAGGACCTGGACAGTGGAGCCCATTACATGTGCCGTGTTTGTGCGATTAGAGTCTGTGATGATCGTACTCAACTCATTGGACCATACTCCGTTCCTTTCACCTTCCACATACCAAATTCTCTTTCTGATGATTTTCCATCCTCAAAAAATCATTCCTCGAATTCTTCCAAATCTCTTTCTGCGACAGCTCAAGTCAGTTCTACCTTTTTCCAGGTAACGAATGATTACTAGCGTCAGCTTTTTAATTTTAAACTATATACTCAGGAATGAAGATGATGACATAATTATTATTTCTTTGAATTTCTTTCAGGTTTTGGAAGAGAAAATGAACGAAATTAGTTACGAGAGTCGTGTCGGAATCCTCGCAGTATTTGCGCTAATCATTCTTGCCTTCGTGATTTCTTTGATTACGCATCATGTTGTCTCGTAGTCTATTCCGGTATCATTTGGTTACTGAAGGGAGAAAATTTTCCGAGAAGCATCGTGAATTCTGTCTTGGGATAACGATATATATCTACACTTAATATACTTTTAGGCTGTCCAGTTGCATTGATGACAAAATACGAAACACGGTACTGTACTGAGGAGTCCGCATTATACATACATTTAAAGATACTGATTACGAAATTTTCACATTCTAGCGATATATATATTTCTTCAAGTTGAATTACAATGTGTGAGAAGATATTTTAAACGAGTGGAATGCTGCATTTTCGTGGTTATCGGTTACATTTAAGATACAATCTATTTCGTCGATGCAATTTATCATATTATTCTTATTACTTGCTCGTAAACATAGATAGATATATATAGAAGCTCTCTCTTCACACTTAAATTCTCGACAGCAGCTAACTCAACTGCGTATAGCCTGCGAAAAATAACAATGGTGTACATTTTTAGGATTTTCTTGTGAGTTCTAACTTAAGTAGTACACACACCTTAAGTGAGAATGTACTGGGTCAGTGATGCAATATTTTCAGTGGTCAACAACTTTTAACGCGTAAATAGCTAAATTTGTTTCTAGCAATGTAGTGGCACTGTCTAGACAAACACCGCAAAAAATAATAACACTTATAGCTAAACATCAGCTAAAGCTAAATAAATAAAAAAAAATATATCGACAAAGGCATACTTTATAGGATTTATTAAAGTACCGTAATACTTTCCTCTTTCTACTAGTAATATTTTTATGCATACTGTATATTTTGTAGATCGACTGTGCACAAGATAGCCTCAGATACATTATGAAAACTTTAATTGTTCAATAAATTAATCAGGATCATTTTTGCCAGAGCCTAATTCAAAGGATGACCGTCATTGTGATAGTGTTTGAAAATGTTTCCAATTTGATGGAAGCAAGCAGCGGAGGAGGGAACGATGATACTATATTGTTTTATCTAGTTGTCGTAAGAAATACGGTATAGTGACAGATTGCATATAAGTTGAAAGGCTGATGTTGTTCAGACAAAAAAAAATACATCGTATTCCGTGTTGTTTTCTACATAATATATTATAATCTTTGTTATAATAGAGCTTTAATGCGCTTAATTAGTGAAAAAAAAGTTGACAGATTGCATATAAGTTGAAAGGCTGATGTTGTTCAGACAAAAAAAATACATCGTATTCCGTGTTGTTTTCTACATAATATATTATAATCTTTGTTATAATAGAGCTTTAATGCGCTTAATTAGTGAAAAAAAGAGTAATATATTTCAATATATCTATATTCGTAAAAACGCGCATGAATTAAAAAAAAGGCAATGCATCTATCTATTTCGTCTACCATACATAGTATTTTATAAAAAGGAAAAGGTGACAAGTGAATAAATTATCAATTTGTATGAAACCTCTTGCATTGCTGCACAATTGCAAGTCTTGTGATGGCAATCAAAAAAATAATGAAAGTTGCTAGCACGCCTGTGTGTCTGCCTGTGTACGCTACCAGACTTGGTTATGCCAAAATATTTTGTGAGTAGTAGCTTTCTTATTGTCATTTTATGTGTGCTGCCAATAATAATAATGTTTTCATATTTTTTTTGTTCACCATAATTATTTTTGCAATATTTTATGGTTACTAGTACTTTCGTAGAAATTAAGTATTTTTGGGCTTTATGGTGCTACCACATTGGACATTGACATTTAACGGTAATAATCATTTGGAAAGATTTGTAACGATTATTACCTTACCTCATAATCACATAACATATTAATTTCGAAAAAAACCTGTAAAATATTTTTGTTCTTGTAGTCAGTACTGTAGTAATGTTGTGCCAAGGTTTACAAATAATTTTAATAGAGTGCATTATTAAAGTATTTTCCAAAAAATTAAAAAAATAATACAAAACTATATATGATTCTTGCAACCAGTCGAGAGAGTAACTGAAAGAGAAAGCAAAAAAATTCCGATAAGCTTGTTGTAGCTTTCCCTTTTGCAATTTTAGGTTGCACAGTAAGTCTATAATAAAATATATGCAACTATTATATAGTACGTAGATACGTATGTACTTTTGTTCTGCGCGCTGGAAAATTCCTAAGAAGAATAACTGAATGTTCCTGTGAAAAATCGTGAATTCTTTTTAATTTTCTTTATAATTATTATTACCATACTAATACATAGTGCAGTAGTGTAACTGAAAGATCTGTGTGTGTCACGCTTTATTATAATTATTATTATTGTTATTATGTAGTAGTTGGTGGTATATATCTTGATCACTTGTTAATTAAAACGTTCCATTATAGTAGAAAAAA
>JAHZMV010003803.1:0-16856 GCA_027743765.1 Coecobrya sp. COE2 | reverse complement strand
TGGGAAGCGAATAAGGAGTATTTGGAAGTTAAAAAAGATCAAACCATTCAGTTTATTGGATATTGGAAGAGACTTCTGGATTCAAATATTTGGGAACTATTTCCACGTCTAAATTACATCCGATATACCGAGACCTTCAATGAGAGATCTGGATTGCGGTGGACGCACAATTTACCAGATTATTTTGATGCTATGAGTGATACAAAAGATCTGTCATGGACGTACACTAGAAAAAAGTGGCAAGATAAAAATGATAAGATGCTGTTCCAACAAACTACTACTGGTTAAACGGTTAAACGTAGTAGAAAAATTACCTATATTTATGATTTAAGGCAACATATATATCAGAGAAAATTTATTTAATAATTTTTAGATGAAAAGCTTCCATTCTTAGAAACTCGAGAAACAGTTGTGGATTTATCCAAAAGGGGAATTTAATGATCCGAATGAGTGACCAGAATAAGCAATACAACATTCGGAAATATAATAAACATTACACTAATCATTCAAAAAGTAACAATATTAATTGTTATAAACTGCACCTTTTAAATTCTAAATTCATACAATCAAAATATAACTGTTTGAATAAAAATGTCAAAAAATATTGTGTTGCTCGAATGCTGAACATTTACTATCCCTGAAATATTTGCTGCGAACATGTATAATGAACCTCTTATAATTATATATAATTCTTTTTTGACAATAATAAAACCTGGGATGAATTTTTATTACATTCACTTTTCACATCCATATAGGTCTACATAAGTTTGACTTTTGAAATTTAAATATACTTTAGCCTACCAATTTGCAAATTTATTAAGAGACAATATTAATCAAAACAAATAAAATGAAAGAAAATCTAATAGTTAAGAAAAACTTGCAATAAAATTGTATCATTTTTGTCCGGTCTTGTCATATTCCTGGAATATTTACATCGCGCATGTCCAGACGGAATCGGCATACTCTTTGGAAGAATGGACGGGATGAGACGAAACAACTTTGTAGCCAAAAGTAGTAATGGCATTTAAGCATTCTGTGATAAAGTCAATTGGAGGGTCATGCATCCAACAATGGCCCGACTGGGGCATTTCCCGGGCTGTTAGTATTAAAGTGATCATGTTTGGCTTATCAACTGTCAACCAGCTTTGAGAGCCCATAGCTTGCTGGAAGCGGGTTATCTCGGTTTTGTGTAGTCCATTAACCCTTACGTTCCAACCCCACATGGGACTTGAAGCATTAGAGTTTGGTACTCTCATGTCACCATATATCAATCTACAAACAGAAAGTAAAACCAGTTAAAAATTTATCCTAACACAAACAATGACTTAATACATCCAGAAAATATTATAAAGACCGACTTACTCTACAGTGACGACAGGCATTGTATTCCAAGCAGCAAATGTAGACAACAAAATGTTAAATAAATAAATCCTTGATCACAGGTCACGCCGTAAATATTGAAATTAAATAAATAAGGAGTAAACAATTTTCAGAATGCTGTAAATTTTAAAAGTTGTTCAATAATATTGTTGTAACCGTCTATGGGCTCTGCTAGGAATGTGGAAAAATAACCGAAACATTTCAGCCGACAAATAAGTTTACTTGAGACACGAATCAGATAATGTTTAAGAAAGAAATGAAAATAATACCGTTGGTGGAATTTAGACCTCAGTAGCTATCAGTTTTGGGAATCTACGAAGGAAATACACTTTTAAGTATAAGTTGGTTTTATTTACAGGACTCAAGCATACAAAGCAGCAGCTTTAAAGTCATGTGAAGTTGGCATGGTATCTTATAAACAACACAAGTGATTCTTGGTAGATAAATCAAACTAATGATCCTCTTACAGTAAGCTGTTGGAAAGTAAAATCCTTTCTGTGCCATTTCCTTAATCTATGCAGTTATGCTTCGATTCACCAAATAAGTTTTTTTCCTGAAAATAATGTGAAATGTTTTAGGGAGTTACAATGAAAATGTATTTGTATTGCATTTGATTTTGGATATTTGTAAGCTGTAGGTGGGCTGTGTTTTATGCAGTCAGTCCGGTCACACTGTGAACTATTTATGGACTTAGGTATGGAGATACGTAATTCGTATGTATGTATATTAAAATGCATCTTGAAAGCAAATCCATTCTGAAAATACCCAAAGCATTTTCAAAAAGTAAGCCTATGTCGGCCTAGGTTCATTGTTAATTCTAAAAAGAGAAGTACAAAAGTCTGTCTTTGAGCATGTCTTTGAAAACAACAAGATGAAATATTTGTCATTGATGATTTTATCCTTTATGCTTTCATTAAATACTATTGTCAGTAAACGAATTTGTCACAACTATTGGAATCGTATTTCATATTGGAACAGCAAAATAGAAGTATAATTAAAAGATATTCCACATCACAGTTTTATTCTTTCCTTCCATATCTCCAATCCGTTGCCTCTAAGAATTAGTAGTACATTAGCAAGCCGTACTCCTTTCAAAATTTTATTCATACATGTGTTCAAATTTGAAAGTCTCTGTACACCATTATTTCATTAATCGGACACCTTTAGATTTTCTTCAATAAGAAAATATTTAAATAAGTTTTATAGAAAACATTAAAAATAAAATATAATAACATAATATTAATTTTCATACAATATTCATAAATAAAGCAGTACAAGTTACAAATCATTTTATAGAGTTCAAAGGAAAGTAATAAAAATATTCACAATTTATTTTATAAATTATTTGGCACGTTTGGTTTTTACTTGCTCATATTGAAACCGAGTAAAAACCTTGTTATCTAATTTTCCAGTGCTGACACTCTCAACATTAGCCTTGCGAATAATCAAGCACTCAAGTGTTGGTAAAATCTCCCAAATATTCGTTTCAAATTCGTGTTTACCTTCTGTACAATCCCAAAACTCTGGAATTTTTACGAAATCATATTTCTCCATCGCTTCTGCTTCATCCTCATCAAAAAGCAGCGAATTTTCATTGTTAAAGGACAAGCTCTTAATCATTTCTAATATTCTCAAATTGGGAAAATATACTAAAAAGTTAAAGGAAATATTGCACTTGTAGTAAAAAAACAACCGAAGGGTTTTCAGCGACGAAGAGAAACAAAGTCGCGGTAGTACGTCAATCGCCTCATTACAATACATTCCACCATTACCATCCACAAAGTCCAAATTTAGTGTGCTGAGTTTCGGGAATCGATTTGTCAGTTCTAGTAACATCTGCAATTTTGGTCGGTCTCCTCTCAAATTAATTTGCAGGGTTTCTAAATTTGGTGCTTTCATTTTCTTGATACACGGAAGCCATAAATCTGAGACACCCTGTGAAATTGTAAGCTCCAATAAACAATTCCAATCGGTAATATTATTCAAGCTTTCATCCCAATAGCATAAGTCAGCACGTTTTAGCTGACTTCTGTATCGAGTGAGTAATTCAGTTTGAATGCAGCCAAGATTGGAATTTCCCACTGCGTCAACAGTTAGGTTTTCAATCATGTTATGACGGGGAAATAACGGTATGATTGCCTGGAATTCTTCAGTTGGTTGAAACTCAACCGAATCAAATGTTAGACTTTGCAGATTTTTGCATTCCTTCAAAATTTCAAAGCAGACTGCATTATACAGAGACGGATGCACTGGATAAGTGTCGCCAAATCCGGCAAGTTTCAAATTTGAAATATACTTCCCAAGTGAGCCGAGTAATCTTTTAAATATTTCAACACCTTCTTCCAAATCTTCCTGAATTGATTCCAAAATGAAAGTAACTCTTCCTCCAATAAATGGATTCTTTGGATGATTCATCATATCTTCAAGAAACTCATCATGTGAGTGTACTGAACCAGGTGAAGGTGGTATTTTAAAGAAGTAAGTAAACCTGTGGCTTTCTTCCCCGTCCACGATATCACACCATTCCTTGCAAACTCTCCGACAGTTCAGTAATTCCAGTTTTTCCAATTTGGTGAAAATCAAAGGCAAAATCTAGAGCACATTAAAAATATAAATAAGTTATGTTCTGTAATTATATTTTTGTTACATTTTTTTTCATTCAAAATATAATGCTTACCACAGAGAAAGTTGGATTTGTTCCTTTTCTCATTTGATTTTTAATGTAGGATCTCATTTGGATGAGTTTATTTTGAAGATCACCTTTAAGCTCTCTCCTCCGCTGTATTCCCTGTTCTCTCACAAATTGCAATCTGGATTTTAACAATTCCCATTTGTCAAGTTTTGACCTAACGTATCCTTCTCGAGTATACGCATACATCATTTCCCGGCCTACTATCTGATTATTTTCCAAATACGCGTTCCGAATTTCAAGTTTCTGAAGATGTTGAAGTATTTCCCAAATATTTGACTGATACATGTTCAAGGCCTGATTAATTCCATACATATCCTTTGGAATATATTCCAAAATTTCTAAAAATTTGTTGCAGTTTAGACAAATACTGGTTTCGTTATTACTCATTTCCTCATCTTCACTTTTCTTTCCAAGAGTTTCAAAGTCTCGTTCAAACTCTGCCGAAATCCCCTTCCTAAACATTAATGAACGGTCATAATTTGGTAATTGGGAATCTTTAAATCTGAACCTTACAAACTGCTGTCTAATTATTATCGTTTTTAGCAAAGGAAAACAAATTAGAAAGGTTAAGTCTAAGTTATTATTCAACACTGTTATATCCAAAGTTGAAAGATTTGGTGATCCAATTAATTCTGGGGAGAGTTTCAATATCTGAGGAGCAGAAACAAAGCCACTTCCTTTTTCAATTTTAATGCTCAAATGTTCAAGATTTTTAAAGTGGTGTGAAAGTTTAATTAATGTTTCTAATTTTTCTACATTTCCATTGAAACGAAAAATTAATCTGTCTAAATTTGGAGCACTGGTTTCTAATAAACTTTCAAGTAATTGTTCATTCCAAACAAAAACAACGAGCTTCTTCATGTTTGGCCACTCAAAATGTTTGTAATCCAAATTCCAATGATGGACTTCTACGTGTTTCAACTGCTGGCTGAATTTTTCAATTAGCTTGTCTTGAATTACAATCGCCTTTGGATTACCGATGTCAATAATTAGCCTATTTAAACAATTATGGTGTGCTAGTGGTAGATTTCGGTTAATATTGTGAATTAATTGCGACGTCGGGAGAAATAAAGGAAAATAATCATCCCAATTGTTCAAACGGAGACTTGTAAGGTTTGAACAATTTTCTAAACTTTGCTGAGCAAGTGAGTAAATACAATACGGGCTTCGAGAAAAACTTTCACCACCGAAAAGTGTCAGGTGTTTTATTTCATTTCCAAATTTCATGACGAACTTGCGAAACTCGTGGAAATTAACACATTTTATAGCTTGGTGAGCTGAATTTACTTTAACAGTAAAAAATCTTCCAATGAACGGATTCCACGGTCCTCGTTCCCGGTCACTTCTTATGTCCACTTCAAATTTGTTCTCAAAAATTTGACGAGATAGCCTTGTAATCCTTCCATTCCCGTCTGCTTTCATAAAATATTGCGATATATTGCTTTCCCTAACATTGTAGTAATTTTCCAGCGAACTGTCAATTGCCCAACGCCATTTTATACATACTTTACGACAGTTTAGAATTTCCTTGGTTGTTAAAAAACCGGAAATTAGAGGGAATACCTGTTTCGGAATAAATCAATTTTTTAACATTTCTAACTTCAAATATTTACCATTTGCATTAAAATTGTTGATTTATGTTTTTATGTACAAACCATTGGAAATAAAAACTGAATCTTGTCATCACCGAGTAGCCTGTGAAACAGGGTGCAAGTTTTGTAACAATTTTCTAAATCAGAGGAATCATGCACGTGTTCCAAGATCATTGTCCAAATCTATAAAAAAATAATTTACAATGGAAAGTTACAATGTGTCCAATTTATTATCTGGAAACAAATCAACCAATTTTTTATTAAAGCTATTGGGTCAAACGTATGCTTTTACCTCTTCAGGAAATATCAGGAGCGGATTTATTCCTGATTGGTGTTCATTTGTTGCTTCCGAAATTATCAGTTTTAAAGTTTCTCGTAATAAAAGTTTTCTTTTACAATGATATTCCATTGCAGCCCTTCTGGTTGCTTTCAAGTGATCATAAAGTTTGCCAATTTCACTTTGGTCAACACAGACTTTATTCTTTTCAACTAGATTTTTACTTTCACAGTCCAATTTGGTATTCATTTTGAGGTGCTTGCTGTTCCAAATTATTTGTTTGTGTTGCAATTTGAGCTCTCGGAATTCTCCTTTTCACTGTTATCATGTGAATAAAATTAGTGCAGTTTTATAAAACTCTGAATTGATTCACTGAACGCTAAAGTGGAATATATTTTAATTGCAAGGGATTTGTTTTATTGTAAAAATTAAAACAGTGGAAAGTTGCAAGTTGCAAGAAGAACAAAAGTGGGTGTCTTGTTTACATTTCACATCTGATTCACCTTACGTGCACGTTGCTGCTGAAAGGTAATATGAGATAAATAAGCTCGAGCGAATGCTATGTAAGCGTATTAACATGCACTTTTTTTGCTCAAACCAGCACGTTTTTACATCAGCAGTCTGTCCGGTCATATAAACTCTTGATGTATTTAGTTTGGCTAAAACCGTAGCCGGGGGGAAATTATTATGACAATATTGGAAATATAATTCAGATATTGTATTCTGGAAAAAGGAAGAGTTTAGCATTAAAAATTATTAATCAAGAATTAATTTTCATGCATTGAAGATTTTTCTCAACATGTGATAAGTTATCGTTCATAACTGCTGTATGTGCATTATTGTCATGAATTGGAAAATTTATGATATAATTTTTAAATAAAATGTTGCGTTGGATGCCATAAGGCATAAATATGAAATAACAAGTTATGAATATGTGTGAATTTTTCTTGGCGTATGCATTTATGGTAGGTAGAGTATTTTGTATGTGGATGGAATAATGCTTAGAACAATGATTTTGCAAGGCCAAGGGATAGTGAAGACTGGAAACTGTCATGCATATAAGAGTATTAATGATTCAACCGAGAAATGATTAGTAATGACTGCATATAAAAATCATTATATTGGATACGGGATTATATACAGTTAATAATTACAAGTTATATTTCTAAAACCATCTTTTAGTGTATTTATTTATACAGAAATTACTTGATCAAAAAACAGTATATTAATTTATTTATTTCTATTTATGATTTTTTTGTAAACCGGTCAAATTTAAAAGTTAATATTTCCACTGTCATTTTGAAACCCTTTATACAATTATCTTTACAGTTAACTCGAAATCAATAGGTAAAATATATTCGAACATATTGAAGGCTGAATGTAATTTTAACAGGTAAACTTAACTTTTTTTAATACAGGCCAGATATTTGTTTTGTTAAACCAGGATTAGTTTAAACACATTGCCATCAAGCATTCGTTGGGAAATAAATTATATCAAGACTTCTTACTAAAATGCAGCAATTCATACGGTACTAAAAGAAAACATATTGAAATATACACGGAAAAGTTAAGATTATTGCGTATGATTTAAATATGTCATATAATTTTTAAAAGTTTACACAAACGAGGTAAAACTAAATTTAACGGATTTGTTATTTTGCGTAAACAAAACTGTCGTTTAAAAAAATTTAAATTACCATTAACCACAGAGGATTAATTACTTTCAGGAATTCTATGCATTCCGTAAGGTTCGACATGTCCACCAACGTTTACAGTGGTGTATGCATTTTCTACTTATTTTGAAGTTTTTCAATTTTGCCAAAATTTGACAAAGAGATTCTTGCGTAAGACTGGCAATGTAGTAGCCAACTGCATTATGTGTGCGTTTATCACAACAGAACAATTTTATACTGAGCGATTCAATCGCTTTCATCTCTGACAAAAATGATTTCAGAGGAAAGTTTTTCCAGCCCTTCTGAATTAAACTTAGAGATTTTACATTGGGCAAATTCAAATAAGCAGTGGTGGGACTTGTAAATTTAACAAGCCGACAATCTAACTTAAGCGTTGTCAAATTATTTCGAAACATCTCCAAAAACTTAAACAAGTTGCTCGTTGATTCAGATAGACGTTGAGGGAATTGTACGGCAAGAGTTTCAATCTTCCAATTATCTGTTTCTAAACTAAGCATTTGATTGCTCTCGTAAATGTTTAGGGATAGCTCTAATAAATCTGACAACTTACTATTAATTAGATTCCAGTCATTGCTCGTGTATAAAGTTAAGCAATCAAGGTGCAACTTTCTAATGGAAGGGTTATTACCTATTATCTCATGAAATATGGACATTTGTCCCCTGAACTGAAATTTCTGTAAATCAAACATGCTCCTAAATTGCAAGTCGTTTGGATGATTGTTGCTCACCTGGGGAAAATCTATTGTCAGAGACTTCAGAAGTGGTAACTGCTGAAACCAGCAATTTAGTGCCTGGATGGTGTCTTCTTCCGGTGTATGATGACATAAAACAGTAAGGTTCCAAATATGTATCCCAAAGGTTTTCATGAAATTTGTAACCAAGCCAGAAAGATGTGCCCTTGTAAAACTGGTATCCTTGATGTCCAGAAATATGTGACGTGTGGGTAAAGGGTTGTAAGGTGAAGAATCAATTTTGTTGGTTTCCCAAATTTGTAAGTGGTATCGTATCCATTGCAACACCGACCAATTTTGTGTTGGAAATTGAATTATTAGAGGATGAGGACCCGAATAACTTTGCAACTTTCCCAGTTTAAGATGCATGTAGGAAGGCAAAAGGTTCAAATTAGGTTCCAGTATCCTGTCAACGATTTCTCTCCAGGATTTGCAAACAAGCCTGCATGTTTTCACAAGTTTTATTTGTTCTCGCGTTGGAACAGCTGTAGTGATACTTGATCCACCACATTCCACCTTTAAAAATGTCCTTAAAACCTGGAATCATAATTATAAAATATATTAATGACAAATAGTACATAATGTTGTTTTAAAGTATTTCGATGTACATTTCTTGAAATTGTGAACTCACCTCTTCAAATAAACAATTCACTTTGTGTGATGACGAATCCAACACTGCTTGTTGTAAACTCCGTTCCAGATATTTTACTGTCAGATTATAATCATCTTTTAGTTTCACTATATCTTTATCCTTTGATTCCAGTTCCAACTGAAATTGTTTTACAGCAATACCATGTTCCTTTTTCATTTGTTCTAATTCTTCATTTTTGCATTGAATTTCCCGTTGCAACTGTTTTAAAGTCAGTGGCTGGGGAAGCATTGTTGGCGCATTATTTCTGTCAGTGCTTAAGTCCACATCGATATCAGTTTCAGCTTGTGAGTTTTGTGAGGCGACACTCTCTTCTTGAGCAGCGAACTTTTCATAAATTCCTTCTTCTTGGGGAATATGCAAGGTTTTGAATGGACTGTCAATTTCTGAAGATTTCAACTCTTTTTCTTGAAAATCACATGCAACATCACTTTTATGTGGCATCTCGTAAATTTTGTCTAGAGAACCTTGCTTTAGAAATTGAGCTGGATCCTCACAAGTGTCATGATTTATCTTGTTTATTTGCTCGTTTGTTTTATCGTTAGAGGTTGGCAGGTTGTCGTGAAAATTGACCAGCGTCTTACGACGTTTCGGTCCAATTTCTTCTCTGATTTCAGAATCCTCATCCTCTTGCTGTTTTCTTACTCCAATCCGGATCCGTAATTCTTGATTTTCAGTTGGTAGAAAGTAGTTCTCTTCAGCGTTGCTGTTATCCATTTTATACTGTTTTATTATCAACGATGCCGCCTGTAGTTCCACCCAATGATCTATTCCATCAAAGTTTTAACAAAATTGCACTATATTAAATTCACGAGTAATTTAAATTTAAGTAGTAATTCACTAGAACAATTATTATTATTGTAGTTTTTAAAAATGTTACCTTGTTCTTAAAAGAATGTGATTTGACAATGCGGCACTGTCACAGATAGAGTTATAATTTGGAACTGCACTATAAGGGTTAAATTGAGTTTGGTGGTGTACATTATCAGTAACAATTAATCCATCTTATAAAATTTCCTGTAAAACTTATTCGCTAACAGAGAATCAATGTTTACGGAAAAATTGCAAGAAAGATGATTGTATTTTTGCTTGGAGCTCAACGCAAAAGAGATCTGATGGGCTCGAGCCTCTATAGTCTGCCTATGTTTTATTGCTGCATTACTGGTGTATATCCATCCACTACAAAAATGGGATAAAAAATGGTTTGATGTGAGTTGTAAGAAAACGAACTGAAATCAAATGTACTATTGGTATGCTGTCCTGTCTACACTTTCAATATTATAATGTTCCAGAAAAATTATTGCGTGAAGATTGGCAGTATAGTATATACTGAATATATGATAATATTATGTAATGCCAATGGGACCGTTCATAAATATATCTAATTGATGATCCAAATCGGTTTTCTTATATGTATTTGTATTATAGTTATCTGGAAATGAGCGAAATAAAAAGTAAACAAATAAGTTTATTATTTAATCTTCATTTATAAAAAAATTCTGGCTACAAAATTGCTGGTTTTTTGTGAGCTGTGGGACTGACAAGTTACGAATTCAGTAATTTTATTATATGTAGTGTTCTAACATTACAGCATATTTGGTAGCTCATTATTTCTCATCTTGCAGTGTTACAGCTTGATGTTATCGTAGTAGTCTGTGATACCAAAACAGAATACAAAACTCGGAAACATACTATTGGCCATATTCATACTCGATCGTCGCACCTTACTACCTACTTTTGCTGTATTTATTTGTATACAGAATAACGTCAGGATGGAGAATAATTAGAAAGTAAAGTGTTTTTTCTGTTAAGTACTTTGTAAATCAGTTGAGGTAAATGTGAGTACCTCTGCAAATAATTTGTTCCAAACAAACTTTATAACTATTATTGGCAGAAATCTGATAATAAATAACAAAAGTATGTAAATTCTAATTTGTATGTGTTAATGCTAGAAAATATTTCAACTTTAAAAAAAATAATTCGGGATAACCCTCAAGCCAATACAACAAGATGGCAGGATACTCACAAGTTTTCTGTGACGAATCTCCACATTATGGAGATTCCGGCCACAGCAAAATCAAAAATCAGAGGAGGGATGGAGACGTCCTGCTCTTATTGTTTCCACAGGAGGTTGGAAACTTGGTAGTTTTTATTGAAGATTGTTTTAGATTTAAAGAATTAATTTCAAGTATTTTTATCCACTGTCCCCAGATATGGAACATGATTTCTCAAAATCTGAAATCTTTAACAGACCTTGAAAATTTATCAAACGCTTCACCACTTTTCCGGAAAATGCTGTTCAACAAAAGGACTCTCATCTTATTTCCAAAGGTTTGGGAAGTGATGGACGAATTCTACATCAACCTATGCAACAACGAGTTCCAAATGTTGAAAAAACGTGTTCGAAATTTCTATGAAAAGAAAGTCAAAGGCGCATGTACCTCCTGCAGCAGATCCAGAACACTTCGTAATTACTCGGCATTACTGGAGCTTCGGCTGGTTTGCAAGTCTTGGAAAAATGGGATAGATTCCTATTACGAGAACCATCCCATTCATTTTCAAATGCGACAGGAGAAGAGTTCCAAACTATCAAACGTGGAACTAATTGACAAGCACCCAGAAGCGTTTGATAATAACAACAATGAGTTGAATTGTTTTCTGCAACATTTTAGACTCTCTCATGGAATCAACACTAATCCATTCATTGGCCGCACAGCAAATCTGACCATACAACGACTCAACATGTGGGAAGCTTCAGAAGAGCTCGTGTCCCAAATTCTCAGAAAATACGGAAATCAACTTTGGTATTGTAAATTGAACTTGCCAATTTCCTCGAGGTTGAATGTTGACAAGTACCTGTATTTCCACGAGTGGCTGGTTTTAATGCCAAATTTGAAAGTTCTTGAAGTCGTGGGACTTGATATACAAGAATCGGAAACGGTATTCATGGAGCAATTGCTGCGCATTCAAATGAATCAGCTTAGCATTCCAACCCTTCCAAATCTTAAGTTTTTTAGGGCAACTAAAACAATTTCCTTAATTTGCGATGAAATTATTCGCAAAAGCCCAAAGTTGTCTATGCTGGAGCTAATAAAAACGGAGTTTCCACAAGAAATGCGTGACTTGGAAAAGTTTTCCATGAGATATTCTTCATTTGCCGAGCTACCAACTTTGAATTTATCACAAATAGATTGGAATTTGAGGACACTTCATTTGGTTCTACAAAATTTCACGGAATGGCCTAGGATTTTTTCGTTTATCGAAAATTGGTCGGCCACATTGCTAGATTTAATGATACGGTTAGCTGAGCCAAAGGATAAAGCAAACAAAACTGAGATAGCATTGGGATCCAGATCGTTTACATTAAATCTGCCTCATTTAAAGCATCTCAAGGTGATTCTCGGAAGCTACTCTTCCATCGACTTTATGCTCGATATGAAAGCAACCCTTGAATCTTTGATAATTTGTGCTGATTTTAATACTTTGGGATGGCAGACGAATAAGGAGTATCTGCAAGTTGAAAAGGATCAGGTCGTACAGTTTATTGGATATGGGAAGAGGCTATTTGATTCAAACATTTGGACACTTTTTCCACGTTTAAATTACGTTAAATATAGCCAAACATTCAGTGAAAAATCCGAAAAGCGATGGACCCGATATTTGCCTGCTAATGTCGACGTGTGGAATGATCCCAAAAATCTGTCTTGGACTTACACTAGAGAACAGTGGAAAAGGAAAAATAATAAAATGCATGTCCAGCCAATCACAAATGGTAATATGTACAAATATTTATATATAATCGATATAATAATATTGATGAAATAATATTTTGGTTTGCCATGTGCCAAAGGTGTTTTTACGTGGGCTTATTTTTTTAAATGGTTAGATGGACGGCTTGTATCATTAGAAGCCAAGGTAAAAGAACTTGAGGAAACGCTGAAGCTAAAGGATGCAGAAATCAAGCGACTCCAGAAACAGTTGGAGATTAATCAAACACATTGAAATAAGTCGCGTGAATAATCTCGAACCAGCAATACTGAATATTTGCATAAATACTTAACAAATATTGTACTATAATGCATGATGTCACGAAATACTAATTTTTATAATGAGACTTACGTAATTAGTCGACGAGGAGAATTACTTGTACGTCAAATCAATGTTATGTCTTTTTTTTTGTATTCTTAAGCGTAAATGCAAAATAGGAACCTTTTCTAGAATGACGTACATTCAAACTAAAATTATTTATATATTTTAATTGTAATAATAATTCAATTCAATGATAATTGTTTACATGCTCTCCTGACAGTATTCCTGGTTGTTAATTAATAATAAATAATGGTCGTTATGAAAGTTTTGGTATCCAAATTTTAGTTTTTGTCACTCTTGTAAAAACAACTAAAATTCAGAATAAAAGACAGTATTTAATAGGTATATTTTTCTCAGCTTTTTGCTTATTTCATCCTATATCCTTTCCAAAACAGAAACCTATAACTCACTCAATCCATGCGTTCCTGCTGCGGGGCGAGAAGGGTTGGTAGTAAAATAAGGTATACATGAGTGAGGTGAAGGGATTCCTTCAAAGGGACATACATATTTTTTCACACAAGAAGATTTCTCCTGCGTCTACACCAACAAGGTCACGATTTTCTCTGTTCAGTCAGTCTCTTGAATCCGCAGCAGCAGCTGTGCTTTCTAGAAACACAAAATATACATTCTCTGCATAATAATGTAAACAATACTGGTGAAAGTTTTACCCAACTTTCATTGCAATTTGTATTTAAAAAAGGAAAAACCACAAGAATAAATAATTAGAACACACGGTGTTTATCTCTCGTCCTAAATATCACAGTTTATGCATAGGTGAATAGAATACTTCCTAAAGAAATACACAATCATAAATGTTTATTATTACCGGCAGATATGTGGTACAAAATTAGAATATTAATTTTATTTGTGTTTCTAACTTTAAACGAAAACATTGTTCCATGAAACAGGAGCCAATAAGGGATGGAAGGGGATCCAGGGATGGACTACGTAAAATCTGCAAACAATGCAAGCCGTAACCTCATCGAAAGACACAAGAAGGATGAAAGTGACCTGCTCACTTTATTTCCACAAGAGGTTTTTAAAAACAGATATGTACATGATTTTTTGTGAAAAATATTTACAGTTTCCTTTAATAACAATGTTTGGATTTTTACAGATTTGGGATATGATTTCACAAAACGTGACATCTGACATTGACCTAGAAAATCTATCAAATGCTTCATTATTGTTTGAAAGGATACTGCTCCCCAAAAGAACTATCATTCTATTTCCTAAAGTTTGGAAACTCATAGACGAAATGTACAGTAATATGTGTAAGCACGAATTACGAATTTTGCAATTACCCAATACCCGAAATTTCAGGGAAATGATTAAACTAAAAAATAAAGGGACATGCACAACATGCCTAAGGGCTAGAACCCTACGTGATTACTCTCCAATCTTGGAACTTCGCCTGGTTTGCAAATCCTGGAAAAGGGGAATAGATTCCTATTACGAGAACCACCCTATTCATTTCCAAATGGAACACGAGGAGCGTCGCGAGTTTCCAAACAAGGGGCTGTTTGAAAAGTATGACCAGTATGATTACTGTAACATTGATAAAATTCGTTGCTTTCTGAAACATTTTGAGTTATCGCATGGAGTCAACACTAATCCATTTTTTGGACGAACGGCAAATCTAATGTGTAAGCAATTGGGACAATTTGAAACAAATTTGATTTCTGAACTTCTCACTAAATACGGGAAACAAATTTGGTACTGTAAATTGACATTCCCTATTACATCATGGTTCAATATTTCCAACTACGCGTATTTCCGAGATTGGTTGACCTTAATGCCAAATTTGAAGGATGTCGAAATTAAGGGATTTAATATAGGTCCCTGGGAACTGGAATTTGTAAAATCATATCCTCCATTAGAAATGAAATTGCTTAGCATTCCAGCACTTCCGAAACTTGAGTTTCTTCGTGTAAATGAAATATTTCCTCAAATTACTAATGGAATTATTTGCCAGAGCCCGCGATTACTTAAGCTGGAGTTGAAAAATTGTTTTTTCACCGAGGAAATCCCCAAATTGGAACAACTTTCTATTACACATTCCACACTGGCAGAGTTACCAAACCAGGAGTGGTCTCAAATGAACTGGAATTTGAAGAAACTTCATTTTATTATCAACAAATTCACGGAATGGCCAAGGATGTTTGCATTTATTGAGAACAATTGGTCCAACACGTTAACAAGTTTAGTTATTAAATTGCCTGAGCCAACCAGTGAGGCAGACAAAATTAAAATTGCATTGGAATGCAAATCTTTTAAATTAAATCTTCCTCAGTTAACGAATTTCAAGGCGATTATTGGAAGCTACTGTTCCATCGACTTTATTTTGCCCATGAAAGAAACACTGACAACGTTGACAATTTGGGCTGATTATAAGATCCCGGACTGTGCAAAGAATGCAGACTATCTGGCGGTTGAAAAGGATCAAGTTATACAGTTCATAGGTTATGGAAAAAGACTTCTGGATTCAAACATTTGGACAATATTTCCACGTTTAAATTATATTAACTATAGACAAACTGGAATTGAACTATCTGAGGTACAGTGGAAACCGTTTTCATCGGTAAACATGGACATTATTGTGTGGAATAATAATTGGAGTACTTCATGGACTTACACAAGAAAACAGTGGAATATGAAAATGGATACTATGTGTGTTTAGGCATCCACCAGTGCTGGTAATCAAAGTACAGATAATAAAAGTAAATATTTTGTATTAATAAATAACATTTACACGTGGTCTTAAAATCACAATCGGATTGCTTGGATAATTTTGTTCTTCTGCAGGACCACTTGCATCCTTGGATTCCCATGTGGAAGGGTCATAGGATTTTTTTAAAGCAAAATGATTGCGAAATTTATGGACTCATGTAGAGTTGGATATTCATTGGAAGAACCAAATTAAAAAATGATATGGGATCATGTAGATATTCTTTGCTTTATGAGCTACCTAAAAGAATTAAAAAATAATATCTTCTAAAGGTTCATATTGTCAACATTTCGTCAGACAGAATTTGTATTATCCTCAATTCAACGCAGCCGGATTTTCGAAGAAGAACATGTTCATTTTCTTTGTACAGAATTTAATGTTGCAAAATAATTTTATTGGTAAATACATCGTTCTATTTATTGCTTATGAAGAATCTGTTTTATAAATATATCGCTTCTCATATTTATACATATCCACTGCTTTTGTTTGTTAGATTCTAAATATTTTAAAAACCATTTAATATTACGATCATTTTTGTCAGTCAAATCTAAATTACCTAATAGGTAACAAATCTTGGTAGTGTTTAAAGACTAACTGCATTTTGTTTGTAAACTTCATTTTTAAACTACATAGGTACTTAATTTTATTAGAATTAATGAACACCTATTTTCATAAAATATTTGGTTATGAAATGAGAATTAAATTGTACATACATATATATAATGTAAATTATACATATAACAAATCAAAATTTAGCACAGAATATTGTGGTAATAAAAGAACATGTTGGAATATTGAAATTACAAACAGTTCATGATATAGCAGCAATAAAAATATTTTTTTATTAAAAGTTTAAGCATATCAAACTCTACAAAATATTATGTACTAATTTGTTAAAACAAACTTATTCGCAAAACTTTTAAACCATCATATACCATTACTTGCAACAAGTCTCGCCATTGTTTTAAGATTTTGCTTTTTTACAATTTTTACGACCCATAAAATGTCTACATCTTCTATTTAT